>JAUCBJ010008559.1:0-50987 GCA_032718475.1 Nemertoderma westbladi | reverse complement strand
GCCATCCAGAGATTTGGTGTCCTCGGCAGTTAGAGCCCAGCATGGACTCCCGTAGAGGAGTACTGGAACTACTGCTGCTCTAAATAATCGGACCTTAAGTTTCCGATTAATTATCTGTGACTTCCAAATCCTGGAAAGCCTATTCAAGGCTGCCCATGCCATTCCCTCACGTATTCGAAGGTCCTCACCTGACTTCCGGATCCATGATCCCAGGTAACAGAAGTCGTCCACATGCTCACGCATACCATCCTTTGAGCTTATGCTCATCCGGTCAGAGACTTGCTGAGGACTTTCAAAGTTAACTGTCAAAATTTTGGTCTTTTTGGAGTTAATAAAAAGACCAACACTAGAAGCAGCCTGTTCTAATGAGCTGAGGAGCCGTTGGGCTCCCTCTAGTGATTCTGAGAGTACTCCTAAGTCATCTGCAAAGTCTAGATCAGTTAGGTACTTGGCAGGATTTCCTCGACTTCTGGAGCCAGTAGGTGGAGCTACCATCACCCCATCATCATTATGATGATCTAAGGACGTGCGTAGAACATAGTCAACCACAATTATGAACAAGAATGGACGCAAGTGTGTCTCCTTGGAGGACGCCCCATAACACTTCAAATGGTTCTGTGTCACCGTCAACAGTAGACACAAATGTTGTCGAACCATCGTATACTGATCTGATTGCTGCAATAATTTCATCAGGAATCCCATATAATGAAAGTATGCTGAACATACGTGAGCGAGAGACTGAATCAAAGGCCTTGAAGAAGTCAACAAAGATAACAGCCAGATGCCTGTCTTTCTTTTTTGATAACTCTTCAATTATCCTTCTAAGTGCCAAAATGGGCCCCATGGTCCCACGACCTCTACAGAACCCAATATAGCTTTGCAGTAATCGAGATCAATGAGATTCCCCGAAAAGAACCATAAGAGTGTTAGGTTGCCCTTCTTGGGAACTGGCACCAACTTATTTGTTTTCATTTCTTGTGGGACTCTTGTTGTTCGGTACATGTCTACTATGATGGGATAGATGAGCTTTAAACACTCAGGTATTTTAAAGACCTCAGGGGGAACACCATCTACTCCACTGGCACGATTGGTCTTAATGCTCTTTGCAGCAGCCTTCACTTCTGCAAAGGAGATATCGCCAATGGGAATATCTGGGAGTACAGACTCAGACACCTTTACTTCTATAAAGTTATCAGGCAATACCCTATCATTATTGAGGAGCTTTTCAAAGTGGGCCTTCCAACCATTATTGAGTCGATCGGCTGGTGATTCTGCCTTAACCTTGTCACTCTAATGGCTTCGATTACTGTGAATATAGCCCTGCTTCACGGTCGGTACCTGGCTATTCTTTGTGATGGTAAATATATAGGTGTTTTTGTTTCCTCGGTATGCGTTCAACTTTGTAAAGACAATATTCATCTATCATCTGAGCTACCCCCCCCCCCCCCCCCCCCCCCCTCACTCTTACCCCCACCGCACATAGGTGCGGTTCCGCTCACCTCAGTAGATTATTGAATTTCCTTCTACAATTAGGAATAATTGTCCCCCGGTATGTCTCTGGGACTCTCCACTCCTTACAATTCAATTACTTCAGTTGTTCACATTCAACCCCCGCCTGTTATAAGTGTCGTTCCATCCGGTTCCATCCATCGATTCAATTAACATCTCGTGTTTCCTTGACTGACTATTCCACTTTTCCCATATTGCCTACCTTCCTGCCTGTTTGTTTGCTTCTCACCAACTAATATAGCTACGCGCCAAATGCCTCCTTTATAATATTTACGGGTGCGTATTATCCTCGGTTTGTATATTTAGATTGAAAAGTCGTTGTAATTTTCCCAGCATTATTAAATGAAGACTTTCTTGGTTACTTTTCACCAACGAGTCACTAGTGCGTTTTCATTTTGGATTTCATTGAAATGCTTTGAACCATTAATGTGTGTATTACTTTTAAAAACAAATCTTGTCCCATATCAGACCCATATGTTACACATATCAGACCCATATGTTACACATATCAGACCCATATGTTACACATATCAGACTCATATGTTACACCTATCAGACCCATATATTACACCTATCAGACCCATATGTTACACCTATCAGACCCATGTGTTACACCTATCAGACCCATATGTTACACCTATCAGACCCATATGTTAGTTACACCTATCAGACCCATATGTTACACCTATCAGACCCATATGTTACACATATCAGACCCATATGTTACACATATCAGACTCATATGTTACACCTATCAGACCCATATGTTACACCTATCAGACCCATATGTTACACATATCAGACTCATATGTTACACCTATCAGACCCATATGTTACACCTATCAAACCCATATGTTACACATATCAGACTCATATGTTACACCTACCAGACCCATATGTTACACCTATCAGACCCATATGTTACCCCTATCAGACCCATGTGTAATACCTATCAGACCCATATGTTACACCTATCAGACCCATATGTTACACATATCAGACCCATATGTTACACATATCAGACTCATATGTTACACCTATCAGACCCATATGTTACACCTATCAGACCCATATGTTACACATATCAGACTCATATGTTACACCTATCAAACCCATATGTTACACATATCAGACTCATATGTTACACCTACCAGACCCATATGTTACACCTATCAGACCCATATGTTACACCTACCAGACCCATATGTTACACCTATCAGACCCATATGTTACCCCTATCAGACCCATGTGTAACACCTATCAGACCCATATGTTACACCTATCAGACCCATATGTTACACATATCAGACTCATATGTTACACATATCAGACTCATATGTTACACCTATCAGACCCATATGTTGCACCTATCGGACCCACATGTTACACCTATCAGACCCATATGCTACACATATCAGACTCATATGTTACACCTATCAGACCCATATGTTACGCCTATCATCAGACCCATATGTTACACATATCAGACCCATATGTTACACCTATCAGACCCATATGTTACACCTATCAGACCCATATGTTACACCTATCAGACCCATATGTTACACATATAAGACCCATATGTTACACCTATCAGACCCATATGTTACACCTATCAGACCCATATGTTACGCCTATCAGACCCATATGTTACACATATCCGACCCATATGTTACAACCTATCAGACCCATATGTTACACCTATCAGACCCATATGTTACACCTACCAGACCCATATGTTACACATATCCGACCCATATGTTACAACCTATCAGACCCATATGTTACACCTATCAGACCCATATGTTACGCCTATCAGACCCATATGTTACACCTATCAGACCCATATGTTACACATATCAGACCCATATGTTACACATATCAGACTCATATGTTACACCTATCAGACCCATATGTTACACCTATCAGACCCATATGTTACACATATCAGACTCATATGTTACACCTATCAAACCCATATGTTACACATATCAGACTCATATGTTACACCTACCAGACCCATATGTTACACCTATCAGACCCATATGTTACACCTACCAGACCCATATGTTACACCTATCAGACCCATATGTTACCCCTATCAGACCCATGTGTAACACCTATCAGACCCATATGTTACACCTATCAGACCCATATGTTACACATATCAGACCCATATGTTACACATATCAGACTCATATGTTACACCTATCAGACCCATATGTTGCACCTATCGGACCCACATGTTACACCTATCAGACCCATATGCTACACATATCAGACTCATATGTTACACCTATCAGACCCATATGTTACGCCTATCATCAGACCCATATGTTACACATATCAGACCCATATGTTACACCTGTCAGACCCATATGTTACACCTATCAGACCCATATGTTACACCTATCAGACCCATATGTTACACATATAAGACCCATATGTTACACCTATCAGACCCATATGTTACACCTATCAGACCCATATGTTACGCCTATCAGACCCTTATGTTACACATATCCGACCCATATGTTACAACCTATCAGACCCATATGTTACACCTATCAGACCCATATGTTACACCTACCAGACCCATATGTTACACATATCCGACCCATATGTTACAACCTATCAGACCCATATGTTTCACCTATCAGACCCATATGTTACACCTACCAGACCCATATGTTACACCTATCAGACCCATATGTTACACCTATCAGACCCATATGTTACACCTATCAGACCCATATGTTACACCAATCAGAACCATTATAAGTATCGACTCAGCCTTACATATTTTATTGACGTAATACTTTATGTAAGCTATAACATATTTTATTGCGCAATTTTTTGAAAAAATTGTAAACAAATAATTGGTGTGTTCCTAGTTTGACTGTTGGACTGGTAAAATCATTAATAATTAAAACATATTTAAGCCGCGGGATCCCTATTGGTTGACCGAAGCTCCTGTAAATAGCCTCTCGTACACAAGTCAACCCCACCGACTCAAAACTCCCCAATATTGTAATTAAGTCAGTCACTACCACACTCCTTAAATGAAATCCAGTTACTAATTTCCATATTTCACAGATATTATTAGATCGAGTAAAACTTACTACTATTCAGAAAGGCTGTGATTTTTTAATCACAGCTATCACTGTCAGTTGAAGTTATGCATCAGGAAAAATTATTTTCTAAGAAACCCAAAAGATAAGATACATAACCTCAGCATACATACGGTCCGGTCCACCTACCGTGAAATTTGTTAACAGGTTTAATGGATAGCTGAGAAGGCAGCTCGGCTTAGGGCTAACTATACAGTATAGGTCAGGGCTAACTATACAGTATAGGTCACAGTATAGATAGAGTCTGGTGAATGTGTAATTTGCTATGTAATTATTTTGTTTATATCAAGAATACAGAAATAAATAATTATTTTTTACCATTCATTGTACAATTCATTGCACTTTAGTCAAACATTGAAAACCTTCGGGAGGGAAGCGGTAAAATAACAATACCGCTTTTGTCTTTTTGTAAGAAATTTGGCGCCACACTCAACACTCACTCACACACACTCAACACTCACTCACACACACTCAACACTCACTCACACACACTCAACACTCACTCACACACACTCAACACTCACACACACACACTCAACACTCACTCACACACACTCAACACTCACTCACACACACTCAACACTCACTCACACACACTCAACACTCACTCACTCACACACACTTAACACTCACTCACACACACTCAACACTCACTCACACACACTCAACACTCACTCACACACACTCAACACTCACTCACACACACTCAACACTCACTCACACACACTCAACACTCACTCACACACACTCAACACTCACTCACACACACTCAACACTCACTCACACACACTCAACACTCACTCACACACACTCAACACTCACTCACACACACTCAACACTCACACACACACACTCAACACTCACTCACACACACTCAACACTCACTCACACACACTCAACACTCACTCACACACACTCAACACTCACTCACTCACACACACTCAACACTCACTCACACACACTCAACACTCACTCACACATACTCAACACTCACTCACTCACACACACTTAACACTCACTCACACACACTCAACACTCACTCACACACACTCAACACTCACTCACACACACTCAACACTCACTCACACACACTCAACACTCACTCACACACACTCAACACTCACTCACACACACTCAACACTCACTCACACACACTCAACACTCACTCACACACACTCAACACTCACTCACACACACTCAACACTCACTCACACACACTCAACACTCACTCACACACACTCAACACTCACTCACACACACTCAACACTCACTCACACACACTCAACACTCACTCACACACACTCAACACTCACTCACACACACTCAACATTCATCATTTTAAGATTTTTATTGGGGAATTATCTGTGTACATTCACCAAATTTTTGTCAACTAATTATCATTAATTAGAAATAATTCTTTATTTCGTATATTTCAGTAAATTGAAAGACGACCGTGGCCCCATGCCCTTCTCCACTGGCCCAACGTCGTCAATGTCGTCATCCAAGGTCAACCTAATCTCCGAGGAAGACATTGACCCCGATGTTCTAGCCAACATGAATTCGCTTGGCTGCTTCAAAGCTAAAGATAAATTAGTTGATAGAATACTGGCCGATGTGTAAGTAATATATTTCCGACTCTTGTCTTTACTTTTCATTAGTAACAACCAAGGCTTCAGTATAAACCGTGATTCTTCAGTAAGATCATTTATAGAAAATTAAACGTCATTAATCATTATGACTTTATTTGAATACTTTTGTGTAGCGATAACAACCAAGAACGAGTTATTTACTACCTTCTGTTGGACCGGAAGTTGCGTAAACCTTGTCAGGAAGACGCCCCCGACATTCTACGAGAACGTCATTCGTTGCACGACCCACCACGGAAACGGGTGGATTCTCCGGTGAGTGTTGCACGACCCTCCCACGGAAACGGGTGGATTCTCCGGTGAGTGTTGCACGACCCTCCATGGAAACGGGTGGATTCTCCGGTGAGTGTTGCACGACCCTCCATGGAAACGGGTTGATTCTCCGGTGAGTGTTGCACGACCCTCCCCTCCACGGAAACGGGTGGATTCTCCGGTGAGTGTTGCACGACCCTCCACGGAAATCCGGTGAGTGTTGCACGACCCTCCACGGAAACGGGTGGATTCTCCGGTGAGTGTTGCACGACCCTCCACGGAAACGGGTGGATTCTCTGGTGAGTGTTGCACGACCCTCCATGGAAACGGGTTGATTCTCCGGTGAGTGTTGCACGACCCTCCACGGAAACGGGTGGATTCTCTGGTGAGTGTTGCACGACCCTCCATGGAAACGGGTGGATTCTCCGGTGAGTGTTGCACGACCCTCCCCTCCACGGAAACGGGTGGATTCTCCGGTGAGTGTTGCACGACCCTCCCCTCCACGGAAACGGGTGGATTCTCTGGTGAGTGTTGCACGACCCTCCATGGAAACGGGTGGATTCTCCGGTGAGTGTTGCACGACCCTCCACGGAAATCCGGTGAGTGTTGCACGACCCACCACGGAAACGGGTGGATTCTCTGGTGAGTGTTGCACGACCCTCCACGGAAATCCGGTGAGTGTTGCACGACCCTCCACGGAAACGGGTGGATTCTCCGGTGAGTGTTGCACGACCCTCCATGGAAACGGGTTGATTCTCCGGTGAGTGTTGCACGACCCTCCACGGAAACGGGTGGATTCTCCGGTGAGTGTTGCACGACCCTCCCCTCCACGGAAACGGGTGGATTCTCTGGTGAGTGTTGCACGACCCTCCACGGAAATCCGGTGAGTGTTGCACGACCCTCCACGGAAACGGGTGGATTCTCCGGTGAGTGTTGCACGACCCTCCCCTCCACGGAAACGGGTGGATTCTCTGGTGAGTGTTGCACGACCCTCCATGGAAACGGGTGGATTCTCCGGTGAGTGTTGCACGACCCTCCCCTCCACGGAAACGGGTGGATTCTCCGGTGAGTGTTACACGACCCTCCACGCAAATCCGGTGAGTGTTGCACGACCCTCCATGGAAACGGGTGGAAACTCCGGTGAGTGTTGCACGACCCTCCATGGAAACGGGTGGATTCTCCGGTGAGTGTTGCACGACCCTCCCCTCCACGGAAACGGGTGGATTCTCCGGTGAGTGTTACACGACCCTCCACGCAAATCCGGTGAGTGTTGCACGACCCTCCATGGAAACGGGTGGAAACTCCGGTGAGTGTTGCACGACCCTCCACGGAAACGGGTGGATTCTCCGGTGAGTGTTGCACGACCCTCCCCTCCACGGAAACGGGTGGATTCTCTGGTGAGTGTTGCACGACCCTCCATGGAAACGGGTGGATTCTCCGGTGAGTGTTGCACGACCCTCCCCTCCACGGAAACGGGTGGATTCTCCGGTGAGTGTTACACGACCCTCCACGCAAATCCGGTGAGTGTTGCACGACCCTCCATGGAAACGGGTGGAAACTCCGGTGAGTGTTGCACGACCCTCCATGGAAACGGGTGGATTCTCCGGTGAGTGTTGCACGACCCTCCCCTCCACGGAAACGGGTGGATTCTCCGGTGAGTGTTACACGACCCTCCACGCAAATCCGGTGAGTGTTGCACGACCCTCCATGGAAACGGGTGGAAACTCCGGTGAGTGTTGCACGACCCTCCACGGAAACGGGTGGATTCTCCGGTGAGTGTTGCACGACCCTCCCCTCCACGGAAACGGGTGGATTCTCTGGTGAGTGTTGCACGACCCTCCATGGAAACGGGTGGATTCTCCGGTGAGTGTTGCACGACCCTCCCCTCCACGGAAACGGGTGGATTCTCCGGTGAGTGTTACACGACCCTCCACGGAAATCCGGTGAGTGTTGCACGACCCACCACGGAAACGGGTGGATTCTCTGGTGAGTGTTGCACGACCCTCCAAGGAAACGGGTGGATTCTCCGGTGAGTGTTGCACGACCCTCCACGGAAACGGGTGGATTCTCCGGTGAGTGTTGCACGACCCTCCCCTCCACGGAAACGGGTGGATTCTCCGGTGAGTGTTACACGACCCTCCACGCAAATCCGGTGAGTGTTGCACGACCCTCCATGGAAACGGGTGGAAACTCCGGTGAGTGTTGCACGACCCTCCATGGAAACGGGTGGATTCTCCGGTGAGTGTTGCACGACCCTCCCCTCCACGGAAACGGGTGGATTCTCTGGTGAGTGTTGCACGACCCTCCACGGAAATCCGGTGAGTGTTGCACGACCCTCCACGGAAACGGGTGGATTCTCCGGTGAGTGTTGCACGACCCTCCCCTCCACGGAAACGGGTGGATTCTCTGGTGAGTGTTGCACGACCCTCCACGGAAATCCGGTGAGTGTTGCACGACCCTCCACGGAAACGGGTGGATTCTCCGGTGAGTGTTGCACGACCCTCCCCTCCACGGAAACGGGTGGATTCTCTGGTGAGTGTTGCACGACCCTCCACGGAAATCCGGTGAGTGTTGCACGACCCACCACGGAAACGGGTGGATTCTCTGGTGAGTGTTGCACGACCCTCCAAGGAAACGGGTGGATTCTCCGGTGAGTGTTGCACGACCCTCCCCTCCACGGAAACGGGTGGATTCTCCGGTGAGTGTTACACGACCCTCCACGCAAATCCGGTGAGTGTTGCACGACCCTCCATGGAAACGGGTGGAAACTCCGGTGAGTGTTGCACGACCCTCCATGGAAACGGGTGGATTCTCCGGTGAGTGTTGCACGACCCTCCACGGAAACGGGTGGATTCTCCGGTGAGTGTTACACGACCCTCCACGCAAATCCGGTGAGTGTTGCACGACCCTCCACGGAAACGGGTGGATTCTCCGGTGAGTGTTGCACGACCCTCCAAGGAAACGGGTGGATTCTCCGGTGAGTGTTGCACGACCCTCCACGGAAACGGGTGGATTCTCCGGTGAGTGTTGCACGACCCACCACGGAAATGGGTGCATTCTCCGGTGAGTGTTGCACGACCCCCCACGGAGGAGTGAAAACTCCGGTGAGTGTTGCTGGTATGACCTCGTCTTTACTTCGCCAGCAGTGCCCACTGAATCTTAATCTGTGTTCACGGCGGGTGGTTGATACAGGTGGTATTGTACCATAAAGCTCGGCGTTTTTCATGTGTTGTCTCCAGCTGATGTTTAGGGCTGCCCTTAGTAGTCTTGTGTAGCAACCATCAATTCGTTGTTCAAGTAATTTAGTCAGTGTCCAGGTCTCACCCCCGTATAAAAATACACTTTCCACTGTGGCTCGAAAAAACTTAGTCTTCAGGTGCCTGGAGAGATCTGATTTCCAGATGGTATCCATTTTTGATAGAGCTACCCAAGCCTTTGCTTTCCTAACTTCTATGTCCTTTTTGCTACTCTCTATCCATGATCCAAGGTACTGGAAGTCATTGACCTTCCTTAGTTGATTATTATCAATGGTTGTCAAGTTTCCATCAACATTAATGGTCATGAATTCGGTCTTTGTAGCATTTTTATGCAATCCAACCTCCTTAACAGCCCTCTCCACTTTATTTAGTTGAAGCTGTGCATCTGCTAGCGTATTAGAGAGCAGGGCGATGCCATCCGCAAAGTCGGTGTCTGTGACTGTAGTTGCCGGATATCTACTACTTCTGCGTTCTTGAAGTGTGAATCCCAGATATTCACCCTTTGTGGCCGTCCTCATTGCGTAATCCAGCACAATTACAAATAGTAATGGTGCTAATGTGTCACCTTGCAGTACGCCAGCCAGGATTGAGAAAAACTCAGTTTCACCATCTGGTGAGAGTACCTGCGCTTCTGTGTCACAATATAACAATCCAATGCCAGCAACAATTACTTCTGGTATTCCATCAGCTCTTAGGATTTCAAGCATTTTACCTCTATGGATGGAGTCGAATGCCTTCTTGAAGTCCACAAAAGTCATGACTGCGCGGAGATTCTTTGACTTAATTCCTTCAATCAGTCTCCGTAGTGCAAGTATCTGAGCTATTGTTGATCTACTTGGTCGAAATCCGTTTTGGCTCTTACGCAGTAGTTTCTCTATGTGAGGCCTAATCCTATATAGAATCATTTTATTGTATATTTTGGCAGCTACCACAAGCAGACAGATCCCACGCCGAGGTCTCCTTTCTTGGGGAGAGGCTTTAGTTGACCTTTAGTCCAAATTGGTGGTGGATTTTCCCCTTTTAACATCCGGTTGCAAACATTCAACAATGGTCTGTTTAGCACTCCGGTTTTCCATACCTCCGCTGGGATTTCATCTAATCCACTCGCTTTATTATTGGACATGCTTTTAATGCTTCTTTGGAGTTCGGCAGGTGTGAAGTCCCCTGTTTCTATAGGTAGAGTCTTGTCATATATTTTCCTTGTAGGGCTGACCTCGATGTTTGGTGGCTGCCCAAGCAAGTTGCTGAAGTGATTTTTCCACTTCCCAACACGTTTTTCAGGACTATCGGCTTTGAGGCGCCCCTTTGCACAACTTTTCCGACCAGATACCTCATTTACAGTTTGCCGGGTAAGTCTTGATTGTTACTGTATGTGAGCAGTTGTAATTGCTTCAGTTTTATCCTGTATGTACTTTTCCTGGCTGATGTTGTAAGCCAATTTAAGATCGTCCTTAGCTTTCTCAACCTTGTTAATGTTTTCGGTTGTTGGTTGTTCGGTTTTAACTTTGTAGGCTATCTTAAGATCTTCTCTCTTACAAGTAACCTCAGAGTTTTGCCATGGCACATACTGTTTTCGTTTGGGTTTCTGGGGTATATGCCTCTTAGCTGATTCCTTGTGGGCTGTTATTATATTCTGGTATATTGAATTGGTGTATTGGTCTTCATCCATTGACTGAAGTGCTTCAAAGCGGTTTTGAACTTCTACTGTATAAGCATCCTTTACAGCATTGTCAGTTCTGAGTTTCTCCCAGTCATATTTGATTTGCTTCACAATTTTGTGGTCCGAACCAATTAGGTTGAACGAGCTGTATGCCTCGCAGTTGATCATGCTGTTTCTCCACTTTTTGTTTATAAGAATGTAATCCAGTTGTGCTTTGGTTCCATTAGGGTATTGAAAGGTCCATAGCTTCCCCTTACTCTTTTCGAATGTGTTGTTTGTTGGTATCAATTCACAGTCTTCCATTAGGTCTAAAAGTAAGTACCCATTTCTGTTAGAACTGGTGTTATAGGAGTAACCCTTGATGTCTTCTGGGCCAATTTGCGCATTCAGGTCACCAGCAATGACTTTGATATTTGATATTGATTTATTAGTGACGGGACACATAATATATAACATTTAAGTTGGTATAGACCGTTAGGAACCATACAATTGTTATAGATACAGTACGAGATATTTTTGTTATGAATTAAAATCAGTATGGTATGAAAAATATATGAACAGTACATCTTCCGCGAGATATATCGATAAAATTGTCACTTAATGGGATAGCCACATGAGGCGGACCTCGTTTCCATGTGGGTCCCCGCTATGCAATAATGTTTTAGGTAAAATAGTCGGGGAAGTAATAAAATTAAATTTAGGACTACAGATTAGAATACACAAATAAAGTGGTCAGTGCTTAATCTAAAAATGGTTAATTGTCAAATATTTAGATAAATATAAAAATAACTAGACAATAACAATAACTAAAAAAAATTACTAAACAAACTTAGTAAAAGAGCTGCTAAGTTTTCTGCTTTAACATTGTGTTTCGGAATGTCCTTTATAAGTCCAGTCAGTTCTTCATAAAACTTGACTGCTTGTTCTGGTTCTGAGGTATTGGTTGGACTGTAGCAACATATAACTGTTGCCTTGGGATTCCCATCAAATGTTGCGATCATAACCATGGAATTTATAGATTCGATGTTGTTTAGGGTCTTAAGTGCAAATGGGCTTAGCAGAATTCCTACTCCTCCAATTGATGCATTGGCCGAGTTTCTTACTGCTGAGCTTGTTACTAACGTCCATCCATTTCCAATGTCATTGTACTTCATGGCAGTGTCTTCATGACAAATCCGATGTTCTTGGATGCAGATGATGTCGATGTTATATTCCATTGCCAGAGCGACCATGTCACCCTGTTTGGTATGTGCTTTCAGCGTACGTGCCTTCATTGTAGCAATCTTTAGTGTCTTTTTACATTTCAACAGGTTGGTTCTTCTTTCTTCTCTGTCTTCTGTTCCAGTAGCCAATTTATCGACCCCAGCCTGGTGTACCACTGAGGTACGCGGTCCTTGTTGACCCGGACGACGACCGAGCCGGTATTTCTCCTGGAGGGTTCTCATACTCATATATTTCAGTTGCGGAAGTAAACCGCTTGTGGTCGCAACTCCTACAAGCGTCTTCGCAGTAGGTCGCCGTTGGTTGATTACCTTCCGCCGACCTTGTCAGCATGTCTATAGCCATTGGTTGATTACCTTCCGCCTATCCATGGCCTACAGCCCTGCTGCCGACTGTAGGGGTTCATTTGTTACACCCTGAACCAAGTGTGCCTCTTGGGTTAGGTATCCAGTATAGACAGGGCGGGGCGTGTATCATCTCTAATGCAGGTGCGTATCAAGCCTTTGCCTTCAATGGTGCCCTAGGAGCTATAGCCCTCAATAACTTATTTAGTTGACGGGGCTAAACCAACCCACTCTTGATCAACTAAATAATGAATAGGCTATGCTTATCGGGTCTGCCCTACTGGGCTGACAGCTACAGGTAGTACCACATTACTGCCATAGTGGTAGCAGGATCTGGGGACCTTACCTGACAGCAGTTCAATATTGTAACGTTAACTAATATGAAAAACTTTGAATATGAAACTTATGTTGTTTAAGTAAAGTGTATAATTTTTTTGGTGAAATTTTTCAAATTTTTAACTTCTATATTGAACTGCTAGCGCGCTAATTTAAATAAACTAATGCGCAAAACTGCGCAAAACTAAATTGCAATAGCGCTATGTAAAGGTATGCCTACTGCCTATAAATAGCCCCATATCATAGCGACATAAAAGCATTAAAAGGTACGGTTTGAACCTGTTTAAACTTCGATAAAGTTGAGTCAATAAATTTTATCGTTTAATATTTCGTAAAATTTGTAGTTGCGAAATGCGAGATTATGAAACAATTACTATTATTAGTTTAATAAATAATAATAATATAGTAACTGTGCTTATGGCGAGCGTCGCTACATGTTGCTCGTTCAAAATTTCAGTAAGTCTCAGGTTTGGAATTCCTAATGTTTCGGATATGTACATTTGCTTTGCATTTTAGATGAGAATTACTGCGAAGCCCCAAACACCTGTAATTGGATTTCGACCACAATTGACCAATGAGATAAACATTGGTGGTGGTAGTGCGTTGTCGCCAACACAATGCAGGAAATCATCAATAAAGGTTCAGGGACAATTGTAAGTTTATTGCGGCAATTCGTTTTACGTGCAGTGTCCGCTATAAGAATAAACGGACGAAATCTTTATAAAAACTAGATTTCCCTTACAGTGTGCAATAATGCATTTTTATATTAATTCATACATAAGATGGAGTGGAAGAATATACTGGGAGCTATAATAGTGATAAGGGGCCGTGCTCAAATGATGACGTCACGCTTTTCTTGACGATTTTCGACCCCCCCCCCCCCCCACCCTCTGTCACAATCCGTAACGAATTTTGTAAACCCCCCTGGAACGTCACATCACCAAAAATATGTATATATTGTTAATAAAAAATGTTAAATTTGAATTTATTATGTTATTAAAACTAAATGTTAATACTTCATTAATTCAGCTGTACACAATGACTAAACAAGGAAGACACCCCGCATATTCAGTCCCATGGGAATGAGGACATCGATCACCGGAAGTGCACCAGGTATACTACCGACTATTGTGCCACTTCCTGGGTCTAACTCTACCGCGTCCTTATCTACCCAGTCAATGTGGTGTTCTTCATCTTTATCGCCACTTGGAATTAACACTTCATCCCCTCAATTCGCGATTACTTGAATAGATTTCACTTTGGCTGTTGATGTATTTTATTTGTTCACCAAAGTGCTATTGTGACGTCATAAAGTATAGCTACCCCCCCCTACCCCCCCCCCCCCCCCCCCCCCCCCCTCGACCGTGACATCATTATTGTGCACGGCCCCTAAGATATATAAAAACATATATATAATTATATGAGATCAAAGATGGGGCAACATAACTATCAGGCGACATTTTGTGAAAATAATTCTGTACCGCTAGGTGGCGCTGCAAATTTATGCTAATTTTTTTAGGTTTGTTATAAATGTATTAAATTTTATTAACAAAAAATGTCAAGTTGTCTGATACTTTTATGCAGGGTGGCTATGTAGACACCCATAGAAATTTTCAGACTAATTGCTCACAAATTGTAGAAGTAGTACCGGTAGGGTTTTGAAATGTGACAATTTCATAAAGAAAATATTTTGAGATAATCGACCTTTCCTTTATACATAGTAATAGTAATTTCAATAGGATTCCCTAAACAGAAATTGTTATAACTTAAAAACTAAAAGAGCTATTAAATAGCGGTTTTCAGATTTAGAAACACCATTCAATCGTGCATTATAATCGTTCATAAAAATTATTATCAAATTTTGGACCAAAATGGTGTACCCCCCCCCCCCCCCCCACCCTTAAATATCAATATTAGGTCTGATGGTTACTTTCTTGCTCTTCTAGATCCCGAAGTCTTCAACCTTCCCCAGTCCAGTTGACTCCTCAACACCGTGGATCGGATGCTGCCCCACTCCCTGACAACTGCAGCCCATTGGCCGTCGTCCGTGGTGACCCTGCCCCGCAACCAATAGTAGTGGATCAAACACCCGCCCCTGCCCATGCGTCCACGGCCACCCCACCACCCTACACCGAGCCACCGCCCGCCCCTACCCAGCCCACCACCGCAGCCCAGTCTCTCCCTGCACACCCCACCGCCGCCCAGCGGTTCTCCTCCGTTCACACACAGACTGTGCCGCCGACCCCAACTCATCGGAAACACGCGGCGAGCGCGGTTCCTGCATCCGGCTGCGAATCGGCGTACCATGCTAGACCCGGAAGCGAGGAACCAACTGTCTACAATAACAAACCATTCCCCGGGATATCTGGTGAGTCGATTATCACCTATCCATTCACAGGAGCAAAGTCCTAATCCTGTTCAGGTAGTCCGTTTTTACAATAGTTATTTGAACAGAAAGAATATAACTTTTTAAAATGTAATTTATATGATTATTTAATTAATTAATTAATTAATGATTATTTAATAACAGACTTGGTCCTTTTGACACTAATTTCTGCCCCATCTTAGCAGTCTTGGTTGTTTATTTATTTAGGGTATCTTTTGCCGTGGAAGAATAAAATCTCATCGCTAAAGAATTCGTTTATGGGATCGCCGAGGTTTCATCGACGCAAAATAAATACAGAGGAAATATTTACTGAGCCAATCGACAGTCCCGAGTTAGTAGCACCGTAGGATAGAGATAGTAGCACCGTAGGATAGAGTTAGTAGCACCGTAGTATAGAGTTAGTAGCACCGTAGGATATATGTTGCCCCACGACAGTGCCGAGTTAGTAGCACCGTAGGATAGAGTTAGTAGCACCGTAGGATAGAGTTAGTAGCACCGTAGGATAGAGTTAGTAGCACCGTAGGATAGAGTTAGTAGCACCGTAGGATAGAGTTAGTAGCACCGTAGGATAGAGTTAGTAGCACCGTAGGATAGAGTTAGTAGCACCGTAGGATAGAGTTAGTAGCACCGTAGGATAGAGTTAGTAGCACCGTAGGATAGAGTTAGTAGCACCGTAGGATAGAGTTAGTAGCACCGTAGGATAGAGTTAGTAGCACCGTAGGATAGAGTTAGTAGCACCGTAGGATAGAGTTAGTAGCACCGTAGGATAGAGTTAGTAGCACCGTAGGATAGAGTTAGTAGCACCGTAGGATAGAGTTAGTAGCACCGTAGGATAGAGTTAGTAGCACCGTAGGATAGAGTTAGTAGCACCGTAGGATAGAGTTAGTAGCACCGTAGGATAGAGTTAGTAGCACCGTAGGATAGAGTTAGTAGCACCGTAGGATAGAGTTAGTAGCACCGTAGGATAGAGTTAGTAGCACCGTAGGATAGAGTTAGTAGCACCGTAGGATAGAGTTAGTAGCACCGTAGGATAGAGTTAGTAGCACCGTAGGATAGAGTTAGTAGCACCGTAGGATAGAGTTAGTAGCACCGTAGGATAGAGTTAGTAGCACCGTAGGATAGAGTTAGTAGCACCGTAGGATAGAGTTAGTAGCACCGTAGGATAGAGTTAGTAGCACCGTAGGATAGAGTTAGTAGCACCGTAGGATAGAGTTAGTAGCACCGTAGGATAGAGTTAGTAGCACCGTAGGATAGAGTTAGTAGCACCGTAGGATAGAGTTAGTAGCACCGTAGGATAGAGTTAGTAGCACCGTAGGATGGCAGCCCGAGTTAGTAGCACCGTAGGATAGAGTTAGTAGCACCGTAGGATAGAGTTAGTAGCACCGTAGGATAGAGTTAGTAGCACCGTAGGATAGAGTTAGTAGCACCGTAGGATAGAGTTAGTAGCACCGTAGGATAGAGTTAGTAGCACCGTAGGATAGAGTTAGTAGCACCGTAGGATAGAGTTAGTAGCACCATAGGATAGAGTTAGTAGCACCGTAGGATAGAGTTAGTAGCACCGTAGGATAGAGTTAGTAGCACCGTAGGATAGAGTTAGTAGCACCGTAGGATAGAGTTAGTAGCACCGTAGGATAGAGTTAGTAGCACCGTAGGATAGAGTTAGTAGCACCGTAGGATAGAGTTAGTAGCACCGTAGGATAGAGTTAGTAGCACCGTAGGATAGAGTTAGTAGCACCGTAGGATAGAGTTAGTAGCACCGTAGGATAGAGTTAGTAGCACCGTAGGATAGAGTTAGTAGCACCGTAGGATAGAGTTAGTAGCACCGTAGGATAGAGTTAGTAGCACCGTAGGATAGAGTTAGTAGCACCGTAGGATAGAGTTAGTAGCACCATAGGATAGAGTTAGTAGCACCGTAGGATAGAGTTAGTAGCACTGTAGGATAGAGTTAGTAGCACCGTAGGATAGAGTTAGTAGCACCGTAGGATAGAGTTAGTAGCACCGTAGGATAGAGTTAGTAGCACCGTAGGATAGAGTTAGTAGCACCGTAGGATATATGTTGCCCCACCTTTGCTCTATCATATAAAAAAAACTTTCATGGTACCAGAATCAAAACTGACAAAGCCTTAGGGGTTGAAAGCACAATAACCACCATTTTATTTATATTAACTAATATTAAATAGGTGAAAATTTAAAATTCCAGTCTGTAAAGGATTTATTGTGCCCAAGGCACGGCAAGCTCCTGAAGTTTTCCAAGTGCATTCACAATCTTTTTATTGATTAGGTTTTATTGCAATAATGACTAACTCAAAATAGCTCTCATAAACACGGTATTTTGCCGGCTTGTACTTTACGGACATTACAACCTCTTACGATAGTTCTGCCGTGCAATGTAAAAAGACCGCAAGTCGCATTTTTCCAAAATCCACTCTTCACTTTTTCCGGGTCTAAAAAGTGCGCCTTATCTAATGGTATAATCGAGAACACCGTATATAATCTAGTTCTCGAGATATGCAATGTAGAAAGACCGTAAGTCACAACATATACGTATAGGCTCAAAATCACAAAAAGTGGCCAAAAAAATTATTTTTTTTGTAAAAAAAAAAAGTTTCCCAAAGTATGTAATATTATATATCACCAGAAAGCTCTTGATGCGCTGAATTCAATGGTGGTAATTTCCCAATAGCCCCGACCTCATGGTAACAAATAATTGAGAAAAACAGATGTCCATTCCTGTAACACTTGTCCCACAATGTAACGCCCGATATCAGCCAATCAGAGCCCTTGAATGGTGATTTCCGATGCCTGTAACAATTTGTCCCACCATGTAACACCAGTTGTAATTACACTGAAATGTTAAATTAACCTAGATTTCGTCTCTGAGTGGGAGCTATGCAGCCATTCCAGATCCCAGTAACACATCCCAATAAAGCTTATTTGAAAATAAACTCAATCATAATAAATCTTTATGGTCCCCATTTCTGGAAAAATTATAAAATATTATAGTTTATCAAATAAACATAAAGAGTTTATTAAAACATTTTAACCACTTTTAGGTACTTTAGTGACGATTTATATGAAAATTCACAAAGTATGACGAGTTTATTACTGAGTTTATAACTGTATATCACTATGGCTGAGCAGTTAGTCAAAACCTATAAATTGTTCATCAGTTTCATCTCCACCCTCCACAGAACCTCCTGTACTCCCCACTCCATCATCTTCACCCTCCATAGATTTTCCTGTATTCCAAACGTTATCTTGTATAGCCGCCACGTATCTTCCCATACCCCCCACTCCTTCAAAATCTGTAAATTGTTCATTATCATTTTCATCCCCACCCTCCACAGATCTACCTGTACCTTCCACTCCATCTTCCCCACCCTCCTCAGATCCTCCTGTACTTCTCACCCTGTCTCCCACACCCTCCACAAATCCTCCTGTACTTCTCACCCTGTATCCCACACCCTCCACAGATCCTCCTGTACTTCTCACCCTGTCTCCCACACCCTCCACAAATCCTCCTGTACTTCTCACCCTGTCTCCCACACCCTCCACAGATCCTCCTGTACTTCTCACCCTGTCTCCCACACCCTCCACAAATCCTCCTGTACTTCTCACCCTGTCTCCCACACCCTCCACAGATCCTCCTGTACTTCTCACCCTGTCTCCCACACCCTCCACAGATCCTCCTGTACTTCTCACCCTGTCTCCCACACCCCCTCAGATCCTCCTGTACTTCTCACCCTGTCTCCCACACCCCCCACAGATCCTCCTGTACTTCTCACCCTTCTCCCTCACCCTCCACAGATCCTCCTGTACTTCTCACCCTGTCTCCCACGCCCGCCACAGATTCTCCTGTACTTCTCACCCTGTCTCCCACACCCTCCACAGATCCTCCTGTACTTCTCACCCTGTCTCCCACACCCCCCTCAGATCCTCCTGTACTTCTCACCCTGTCTCCCACACCCCCCACAGCTCCTCCTGTACTTCTCACCCTTCTCCCACACCCTCCCCAGATCCTCCTGTACTTCTCACCCTGTCTCCCACGCCCTCCACAGATTATCCTGTACTTCTCACCCTGTCTCCCACACGCTCAACAGATCTTCATGTACTTCCCATTCCGTCTCCCAAACCCTCCACAGATCCTCCCACTCCGTCTCCCACACCCTCCACAGATCCTCCTGTACTTCCCACTCCGTCTCCCACACCCTCCACGGCTCCTCCTGTACTTCCCACTCCGTCTCCCACACCCTCAACGGCTCCTCCTGTACTTCCCACTCCGTCTCCCATCCCCTCCACAGATCCTCCTGTACTTCTCACCCTGTCTCCCACACCCTCCACAGATCCTCCTGTACCTTTCACCCTGTCTCCCACACCCTCCACAGATCCTCCCATTCTCCTCTCGCACCTCTACCTACTGCGCTCGCACTGACTACTCCTCTCGCACCTCTCCTCTACCTACTGCGCTCGCACTAACTACTCCTCTCGCACCTCTACCTACTGCGCTCGCACTAACTACTCCTCTCGCACCTCTACCTACTGCGCTCGCACTAACTACTCCTCTCGCACCTCTACCTACTGCGCTCGCACTAACTACTCCTCTCGCACCTCTACCTACTGCGCTCGCACTAACTACTCCTCTCGCTCCTCCAACTGCTCCCCTTCCACATCTACCTTCCCCCCTCGCACCTCCAACTGCTCCACTTGCACCTCTACCTTTTCCCCTCACACCTCCAACTGCTCCTCTTGCACCTCTACCTTTTCCCCTCGCACCTCCAACTGCTCCCCTTGCACATCTACCTTTTCCCCTCACACCTAAAACTACTCCTCTTGCACCTCTATTTTTTCCCCTCGCACCTCCAACTGCTCCCCTTGCACCTCTACCTTTTCCCCTCCCACCTCCAACTGCTCCCCTTGCACATCTACCTTTTCCCCTCACACCTAAAACTGCTCCCCTTGCACCTCTATTTTTTTCCCTCCCACCTCTAACTGCTCCCCTCACGGCGCTCCCAATCACCCTCTCCCAATCGCAGAAGATAGATCAAAGATGGACCGCATTCCATATAAGACAGATCAGTATTATTAGTCCTATTTTTATTTACAATCAGTATCTTGATACCGGAACGGCGAGGTGATGTCTAATAAGTAATGAAATGTGGTCTCCATTATATACCGTAGTCACATAGTGTCTGTATCAGTGTCTTATAACTGGTTCTGGTTAGGATTAGTTTGTTTAGTAGTCAATAGTAAACTCTATGCACTGCGCAGACGCAATAAACGCAATAATCAAACGCAATAAAGAGACAGCACTGATACTGTTACCGCGGTACTACTGTAGGTAGGTAAGTACCAATTCACAGTTAATACTGCTGTTCTGTGTGCATGACCTACAGTCTTATCAATATTATAAAGTCTGCACTACTAAAGTGTTACAGGGGAGACATCTCCCATTCTGTAGCCCAAAATTATTCGATTTACATGTTACATGTGGGACGTCCCGCCTTGTAACGATTTTTTGTGTTACAGGCTTTTGTTACAGGTGGGACAAAGCTCATGCTGATAAATGTAAAAGAAACTAAAGTCTATTCCATAGTCAATTGTTGCCACAAATGATTACTCACGCAAAAGACCAAGAACTTAGCTATCTTCTGATATTTGAATCTTCATATCAAGTTTGTTAGAACTGATTCTAGAGCATGGTAAAGCAGTGCACTTGGTGTTACACATGGGACAATCCTAATTGACATAATCGACTCGCACGTATAAAACCAGCCATATCTCCGGTTGTGTTTAGTATTTTTTCGTAAAATCTGGAACATTCCACTTCTTGAAGATTTTCCTTTCAAATAAGAATTTAGTTTATAGAATCCAAATAAAAACCTATTGGTGAATTCAGTTGTTACCGTTTGGGACAAGTAATTGTCAAAAATAGGGGTACATTATATATTGTTTTATTTTAATATGATATCAATAAAACAATTTGGGAGTTATTCCATTCCATTCCTCTATTATTTAGCTTTAAAATGAGCTATAACTTGTTGAAATACACCCAGTAGATGTCAAAATACATCCCCCAGAATGCAATGAACTTTTTTGGACAATTGAAAAACCTGCATTTTTTAGTACTAAAAGGTCGGTAAAATCTTCCAAAGTCGGAGTGGCAGTATGATTTTTTGTGCATCTGTTGGACCATAAAATTATCTTCAAAAATATATATAACTTTACTAGGTTCCAAAAAAAATTTCATTCTAAAATTAAGTCGAATCGTGTGGGAAACGTTTTTGGCCACTTTTTGTGATTTTGGTCCATAGTGTTTCAAAGGAAAAAGACCGTAAGTCACTTAAATTTATGCAAAAAAACCGTAAGTCAACAAGACTTGCGGTATTTTGTCATTGCATAGATAATAAGAAAACGTACACGGTTTTATTGAAATATGTGTCTTGAAATATGTATTAACATACAGGTTGTATAATGCAAAAACACCGTAAGTACAAAAAATTTCCCTGAAGTCAAAATATTAATGGAAAGTGAAAAATTTATAGTTTCCAGGTATTATTAATGTCTTCCTTCTGGTAAACTGTATAATTTCGGAAAAAGAGAAACCGGGTTCGAGGGGTGCTTTGGTTTCGTCAGGAACCAAAGTAAGCAAAAATAATCCAACCAATACACTAATAAATCTATCGCAAAACACAAAATCAAAATTGAAATAAATCAGTATTTATTCCGAAAATCGTAAAGGTAAAATACTTGGTGCAGCTCCACGCTATTGGAAACTTGGGTCTAACGTCGATTAGTGCAAACACTCGGTTTTTTCTATGTCCGTTGGGCATAGGAAGTTAGCGACTTTGTCCTCAGAACTTCTCGGTCGGGCCGAAGACCCAGCGGGTAGAGTGAAGCAAAGACTAGGGCTGGACTCGATTACAAATGATGGGATGACAAATTTTGGAAAAGTGGTCATAAAAATGATTTTTGAAGCCAAGACTTTGAAAAATAATTGATCCTAAGAGAAAATCAACTGCACTGATATAAAATTTATATTATCTACCTTTATCAACAAACAAATTAGACAAATCTTGGTACTGCATTGTTCCACGTAGGGAACTAAAGAAGCAATCAGGTATTATATAAAAGGTCCTAAATAATATGACTCGGCCTAGAGTTCAATGGGATCGGCTTGAAGGTCATTGCACAAATGAGTTCAGGATCGTCAAGTTGGGGTTGATCTTTCTCCCATCATCGTGTTAAGAGTTTATCTCTGTAGTCTATTGATGAGTCAGTATCGATCGATGGTTGTCTTTTCGCCCGAGAGAATACTATCTTTCTCTCGACCTCCCCCCGTTGCCCACTCTCTTCCCCGCTCTGAAGTTGTGAAGCTCAAGCCCCGCCCAGAGAGTGAGTATGGATATTACTTGCGTAACACCCATGCCTCATGAAAAGGGTTGGTATGAGCCTCACCACCCAGAAGAGTCAGGAAGAAAGCCCTTCCTCCATAGCCTCCGGATCGAGGAGATCCTCCCACTGGAGATCCGGCATCTCCGCTTTCCATCGGATACTGCCCAATAAGAACCTTCGCTCCCGATCCCTAACGCTGGAAGTGCTTTGGGGAGCACGATATCTGGATCGGGAACATAATTCAGTTCCCAATCGGTAGCCGTTCCGTCCACGAGCCAAACCCAGGGTTGTCCGGGAACGTAGTTGAGAAGCCACGTCTGTACCGCAACTGGACCGACCTCGGAGTGAGTTGATTTACGCATTAAGGCTTTATACGTGAACTGGTACTGATCCACCGTATCGTACCGACGCAACTCAAACCCCCAAGGGTTAACGGGGAAGGTAAATACACCTTGCCGTAAATAGTAAATAATAACGGGCATTCGTACCTGCGATCTCCAGCCGCCATTTGAGTTTGGAATGGCCGCAGGCGAGATATTCAAGTTCTTCCTATCTAGCGATTTGTTCTTCAAGCTTTAAATTTTCAACATTCTCTACATTCTCCAACATTCTCTATTCTTCTTGGCGATCGCGTTTGAATGGTGACCGCGCAGAGCACAGTGCTCGCATGGTGTCAGCATGTCGGGGCAGCAGGCGGTGTTATGCCCGCGCACCTTACACCAACAACAGAAAGGTGTGATCCCAGCTTTTGTGTAGGTACATCGTCCGGGAATCTTAACAGCGGATTTTCCCTTCACGGTTGGTTGGGCCGAGGGCGCACGGCAATAATTGTCGCCGTTTCCGCAGGTGGCGCAATACTTTCCTAATGGCGGAGGAGCTTTGTTCATTGTATTCATGTAATGTATATATATTCATCCAACTAATACACAAAAAAAAAATATATCGCAAAACACAATCAAATGTGAAATAAATCCGTATTTATTCCGCAAATCGTAAAATACATGTGCAGCTTCACGCTATTGGAAACTTGGGTAGCTTTCACGCTATTGGAAACTTGGGTAGCTTTCACGCTATTGGAAACTTGGGTAGCTTTCACGCTATTGGAAACTTGGTCATAGTGCAAACACCAGGATATCTGCTACTTTGTCCTCACAGCTCCACGGTCGGGCCTGGGTCGGACAGAGGAGCCACCGGGCAGAGTACGCAAGCACTGGGCTGGTGTGGTAGAGCTTTGCTAACTTACCCACACTAACAAGCCACACTTCTGTCGTGGTGAGTATGCCAATAGTGCAAGCCTAGCAAGCTCTGAGCCAAGATTGCGTGCAAAGGGCTGCATCTAAAGGCTGAGTTACACTGACTGAAGTAAAATAAAGGAAACTGGCCTTTTTATAGCCGGTGGACGGGGTCAAACGTGAGGTGCTTAATTGACCTGTAATTATCACCTGCTAGAGGTTTGGAGAGTTTCCAATAGTGCAAGCCTAGCAAGCTCTGAGCCAAAAAATGTATTACGGGTAATAATGTTGTAATACGGCAACTAAGATCAGTGTCACGAGAGTGTATTTTTAGGGGTACGCCCACGAGGGCTATAAAAATCGATCATTATCGTTATTATCATTAACGTTACAATATAATAACACACTTTATAACATGAAACCGGGGATGTTCCCAAGTGAGTAAAAACGTTCTGGAACGAAACCCTGGGGGAACGAAATCGTAGTTAATCAGGTGTAGAATTTGGCAACTTTTAGCAAAATCCTCAATTATGCCAGTTGGGCATCTTTGGGATTATTGATGAGAACAATATATCCTACCCGAATGGTTGCGAGATGACACATACCGCGTTTCAGAATATATTATTGCTTCATCTACTATGCCAAAATGACCGATTTTTTATCAAAATGTCTGGTTGTCATGGAAACTGAAAAAAATAGAACAACGTAAATTGGATGCAGAATAAGTGATATATAGGGAATGGGTGATGGTCCCAAGTCGTACAACCTTAACCTTATTTTTCAAATTATCTTTATATAATTTAGAACATCTGTTTAGCCTGGTTTCCATGGTAACTGGGTTTTCTGAATAGAGATTTTTTTGCTTATAGTTAATTTGAAAAACCCTAAGTTTCTATCTATAGTGGTTTTGCTACAAATATAGTTATTTATAGACTTGAATGATATAGACTTTGATAAACTCCAGTTACCATGGTGACTAAATATTTCTGGAAGGTTTTGAGTTTAACAAAAAAATTCCAGCTTATGGTCCTGCTAACACAAATCAAGTTTTGGAACATTTTATTGTATAGTTTATACCCAAATTAACGATGTATCAAAACGTCTGTTTTCAGTGGTTGTCATGGAAACATAAAAATAGAACAATGTAATTCGGATACAGAATAAGTGATATAGTGGTGGTAGGGGTTGGTCCCAAGTCATAACACCTTAACCTTATGCTTCAAATTATCATTTTATTAATTATCATTTAATGATTTAGGATTAATCATCTCTTCTATATGTTTCAGATTATCAAAGAGACCGTGGTTTCCGAACTGGCTGATTCCCGATCGCGAAGAACAAATACTTGTAATTGTTAATGATAAGAATCTCAGTGCCATAAAAGCTGACATTGTTCAAGCGTTCCTTTCGGTAAGTTACTACTACTACTAGGATCGGCATGCTGCATTGCAGCTGCATTTTTAAGAATGCTGTGCCACGGCTTGTCGACAAAATTGTGCCGCCACAACTCCCTATCACCCATGGCCATGACATTTGCTAGATCATCTGGTGCGGATACTGGTGCAGACACAGCTGTAGACACAGGTGCAGTACCTGCACCAGGTGTCTGTACCAGTGTCTGCACCAGGTTTCTGCTCCAGTATCCGCACCAGGTGTTTGCTTAACGTTTACACCCAAAATTTTTATGTTATGATCAGTTTGGATTCCAAGCCAAAAAATTCGTAGAATTATTAGCTTTATCGTCTTTACTTCACGATAGTAGTATAGGCTTGCTCCTCTTTGTGACAGTTAGACCACACTCATGACTCATCACTTAGGAATGTGACACAGGACAATGTGGGTGTCATTGGCGCCAGACTGTCTGGGTGACACCTCCTAATTAGGCTAATAAGACCCAAATTGACAGATATCATCAATTAATTAATACATTTAATCCCTAATAGGTGTCTTACGACTCCTAATTAGGGTTTAATTGATTATCCTAATTAATCAGACCGATTAGCGCCCTAACACCCAATGGGTCATGAGTGTTGTCTAACTGTCACAAAGAGGAGCAAGCCTATACTACTCACGATATTGCAACTCAAAATGATGATAATAATGTTACAGTACGTTTGTTCTTTTTGGAAGTCACCGAGAATTCATCGGAAACTTAAGATCCGATTATTTAAAACAGCAGTAGTTCCAGTACTCCTATGGGAGTCCATGCTGGGCTCTAACTGCTGAGGACACCAAATCTCTGGATGGCACATTCACAAGAATGCTACGCCGGGTGCATTGTGTCAAGTACAATGCACAAACAAATCTCCAACCAGACACTATATAACATTGGAGGTGTCTCATTGGTTCCCCCAAGCTTGACACTAGAGCAAAGCCGCCTCCGCTTTGCAGGACATTGCTTTCGCCGTGAGGACCAGCCAGTGCATAATCTTGTACTTTGGCAGCCTCATGGAGTGAATAAGCATGGTGGACAGCCCATGACTTTCTTGAGACGCATCTTAAAGGACACTGGCCTTGAAGATGCGGATGATCTAGCAAATGTCATGGACGATAGGGAGTTGTGGCGGCGCAATTTTGTTGACAAGCCGGCACAACATTCTTAATAAATATGAAATATATATAATGCAGCTGCAATGCAGCATGTCGATCGTAGTAGTACTAATAGTAGTAGTAGTAGGTTTGATCCTCAACCTAACGAATTTCAAAACGTTTACAATTGGCTGGTATCTAATAAATTATCTCTAACTCTTAACAAAACGAATTTAATGGAATAGAAATACTAATGTAATATTTATTATATAAAAAAATACTAATTTAATCCAATAGAAATACTAACGTAGTTAGCCAGTTTACAACATTAATGGCAGTTCAATTAAACAAGTTACCGAAACTACATTTCTCGGCGTTATAATTTCCAACGATTTAAAACGATGGAACAAGCACATATGCAATACAGGAGATTAAAGATTGCCCAAAACGCAGGAATTCTTGGCAGTATTAATAACTTCATGCCATATTAAATTCGCCTCACTTTGTACAACACACTTTATCCACCCATATCTTATGTTCGCGCTAATTATTTGGGGAAACACTAGCGAGTCCAACAGTACTGCGACAAAAATCTCATCTTCCTACTACCAAAAAAGGCAATACGTTATGTACATCTAAAACACTGGCAACATCATACGAATGAACTATTTTCGACCCAACAAGAATTACAGCTCCCGAAGTTATACATTTTCCAAAGTCTTATTTTTATGTACAAATCTATGATGGGAAAACTCCCACAAAATCTTAAGTCAAATTACTAATAATAATATACATCTCTCCATCTGTATCGAAAATCGTCAACCCAGTCTAGTGAGTTATCACGGTCCACTACCCTCGAATCAACTCTCAATGTCACTTCGCCGGCATTCTACTATTTACCAATATAAACGAAATTTAAAGAATATTCTACTAACTAAAAAATATAATAAAATAGTTCTAAAGAATATTCTACTAACTAAAAAATATAATAAAATAGTTCTAAAGAATATTCTACTAACTAAAAAATATAATAAAATAGTTCTAAAGAATATTCTACTAACTAAAAAATATAATAAAATAGTTCTAAAGAATATTCTACTAACTAAAAAATATAATAAAATAGTTCTAAGTTATTATTCATAAATGTCACAAACAGTTCATTTAATAAATTTATTTACCTTGATAAATCCAAATTAAAAATATAATATAATTAACGGATCAATTTCTAGACTTGCCAGGTGCTTTATAAGCTTGCTTCCATCGCCTGGCCAAATCTTTGTTGGTATCACTCACACAGCTATTCATTGTTATAATTGTTAATTTTTAATTGTGAAATTGAATTGAAACGTGTACTTAAATATATCAATACGGTAATAGATGGGAAAAAATAATACAAAAATATAATTCTGACAGTGTTGTAGTTAGTATGTAAATCATCCCACACTTTCCCTGTTTTAGGCCCTGGAATTATCCCACCCTTTCCCTGTTTTAGGCCCAGGAATTATCCCACACTTTCCCTGTTTTAGGCCCAGGAATTATCCCACCCTTTCCCTGTTTTAGGCCCAGGAATTATCCCACACTTTCCCTGTTTTAGGCCCAGGAATTATCCCACACTTTCTCTGTTTTAGGCCCAGGAATTATCCCACCCTTTCCCTGTTTTAGGCCCAGGAATTATCCCACACTGTCGTCTCCCCCACTCGCTTTAACGCGGAGTTGAGACAATCCTACTACACAGGCGGAGTCTTCCAACGCAATCTCCGATTCCAGGTAGACATACAGGAATGCGTGGGGGTTAAGGATTCCAGCAAAGAAACTTATTATGTTTTCTTTACTTTGCAATCAGGTGAGTTGGTTAATTAGTGCAGGTTGTATATCACGAATATTGATAGAACTTTTTTCGTTGGGCACAGCTTGGCAAAGTCGGCAATGACGTCCATGTGGAGGTGGGATCGAACTGGTACAGTGGCCCTCCAGACAGTAGCCACCCGGACATGTGACAGTGATGACTTTAGCCCCCGGACAGTGGCCCCAGACATTAACCGCCTGGTCAACCGAGGTCAACTAAAAGTAATAAATTTTGAAGCTGTTACAAAATTTTTTTTGTATTTTTCCGGTTAAAGTGTTGACTACAAGAGTGTCGTTTAATTCTACTCGAGTTATATCGAGTTTCGGTTTCGGCCAATCAGAGCCTTCCATTGTAGACCACTCGCCCCTTGGGTCGGCAAACGGTCAATGGTGAAAATAATAGGAAAATCGTTAGAGCGGTTTTGGTTGGAGATCACTCACTCATTGTCAACACAGTTTTATTTTTAGGATTCCTCGCAGAAAGTAACCTGGAGATTCTAATTAAGTCTATGTCAAGGCGGTCTAGAACTAGTTCTAGATCGCCTTGCTACATGGTTCATTTATTTGTTAATTTTGTATATCGCTGACTTCTAGAATTTTGGAGAGCTACATCACAATTGCATTGACAGCAGGTCATATTGTTGGAGGCCTATTTACATTTAGCGATACAAATTCACAAAGGATGTTTCTATTTATAGTTATTTCTATGAATTTGTTTTCGGGGATTTAATTTAATTTTCTTTGAAATAAATTTCTGATAATCATGTTTTTTATATTTTCATTTTCTTTTTTTATTATTAACAGAAAATATTTTTATTTATTTTCTAAGGTTCTTATCGTCGCTTCAAAAAGATCGTCGAGGTTATCCATGGCCATCTGAACTCAACGAGAAGGCGATCTTCGGGTCCCGGTGCTATAAAGGTCACCGCCCCTCCACCGGTGTCAACACCACCGCCGGTGCAAAGATCGTCCCCATCCAGGGTGCACCCCTGCGAAGTGTCCAAATCGTCCCCATCCAGGGTGCACCCTTGCACCACCAGCACAACGGCCGCCTACAACCAAGCGTTGTGTGCGGACGATGACTCCTAGTGTGTTTCGTTGCTTAGAGTCGCTCCAAAAAAGTTGGCATTACAATAATTCACCTTGCAAAGCCTCCGTTATTGTTTCTCGTGGCTATTTGACGAGCTCGACAAAGAGCTCAGATTATATGATATCGCCGTTGATATCCTTTAATAATATATTTTATTGACATTATTTAGTTATGTCAGCTGTAGTTTTCGAACTATTTGATGTAAGTTATTAAAGCATTCATCTAATCTAAACCACATATATTTTCCTTCAGGTGTATATTGTCATTCGTCTCTTTGAATAATAATTAGTAGATTTACAAAAGTCAGACAACAATTGAATAATTATTATAAACATTTAGCTCGAGTGCTTCATTTCGAATTGAATGTTTTACCCAGATTTTATAAATTTATATTTGTTAAATGATCAGTTGAGTTGATGTCTAACATCTTTAAATGTTGTGTTTTGTGTAACCGGTGCACACCATGTATTTTTATCTTATTGTAGTAGAATAATTTTTTAGATGCAATCAATTGCAATTGAATTGAAATGGTTGAAAATTATTAATAATTATAATTTTTTGTTTCTAGTTCTTTTAGATTGTCAATTAATAGATACTTTATAATTATAACAATAAATTAATTTTAATTTATTTTACATTCTGTCATAGGATCTGTTTTCTCTTGACATATTCCTCCTGTTGGAATAATCGTAATGACGCAGGTTCATTAACTTTTAATTAATAATACCTCATAATCATTAGTACTTACTGTTATGTACTAATTACTTAATTAATTGAATTGTTCTTTGAAGTATTTTTAAATAATTAGGCCTAACTTTCGTTTTAAATACCGCGTATATATTAATGTAACTACTTAGATTGTTAATTTCATGAATTGTTGTGGTAACAGGATTGAGTTGTGTTTCCTTGGACCACTCACTCAGCATAATGTGATCGTTTGGATAGGATTACTCGTATAATCTCCATTTTCTGATACTATAAACTGCACGCTCAGTTCATTAAGGAGACATATTGTCCTGCCAATTACCTTAACAAACGTAAGTAACACATAGGCAAACTTTTTGGATGAATCGCTCAATGAAATTTTATGAAATTTTGAAATCGGATAGACGATAGACCACCTATCGGGATAAATGTAGAACCTAAAAAATTTCGAAAAAATAATTTCCGCAAAAATAAGACAATTTTTTGAAAATTACTTGTTTTTTCAAAAAAAAATTATATTAATCATCAAAATAAAATAAAGTAGACAAAAATTCTGAAATGTTAGTTAGAGGTTCCACGTGTAGACAGCATTGATATTGAGAATCAGTAAAAATTTCATAAAATTTCATCTGGTAGTTCCTGAAAAAATTGACCCTTTGTGTAAAAAATAAACACGAAAAAGTACTTTTAGAGAAAAAGACATTCAAAGATTTCAAACCGTCCCGCCAAATTTCTCTGTTTATAAATTTTTCAAATGTGTGCCCATAATTCATCGCTATATGGGTTTTATGGTCGTTGATTTCAATATTCACGTTTGAATAAATATTTCTGATGTCAATATTCACGTTTGATGAAATCTAAACAGTCTTTGTTCTACTGCCAGACATTGGCTACAGAGAGAAATCATCAGAGACATCAGAAATGAAATCCCTGACTAGGAAAACCCCCATAGCGATAATTACAATTAGGTACTGTCCTTCCTTATTTTTTTGACTGACATACAAACCGACAGACAGACACACTAACATACAGACTACTGCGTCTTTTGCTATGACTTTAAGGTTTCGATTTCTGTAATCTATGAAAAATGTTGACCTTGATCTAATAAGAAATTGTATAATTTTTTTTATTTTAGTGAAAATTAGCAGGGTACCATGTCCCCTTAATACGTATACAGTATGCGAAAAGCAATAATGTACGTCCCGGGTTCAGTCAAGCTGGACCTTCATTGCCAGGAATTAATTAAATGTTAACTGTAACATGCAGTGTGCTGATGGGGTGTCAAAGGTTGGTTGGTTGATGTATAATGATGTCCATGTCCTGATGTATTTATGTATAATAATGTCTTACTGTTTGACTGTATCTCTGTTACTGTCTAGCTGTATGACTGTATCCGTAACTGGATGTATATTACTGTACCCTGGATCCATCCGTCAGAATTCATTTATGTTCTTATATTTTAGTTATAATATTTATTTATAGTGCAATTGCTGCAATTAATAATTTTGTTATTTTTTTTTAATTCCTTGTTTTTTTCCGTCTTTAGCATTCAATTAGCATAATTGTATTATCATTAGCGCAAGTTCGTCTTTGGAAGGTAATACATTTATTACAACGTATCTTGCCGATAATTATTGTGATAATAATTAATTAATTTCGTTAAGTTATATTATATTATATTATAGATGATTAATAAACTGCGATTAATAATAATAACTCAACTGCGATTTTATACTATAGTGTTCAAACACTTCCTGTTCACCTTCAACGCCGTCTAAATTAATATTTTAGAACCAACAAGTGCTTGGAATCGATATGTGATTTTATACGAATTTTAAATATTAATGACAATATCGTAAATCCCAATTGTCGACATATTGTAGGCCTAATATTAATTAGCTATCAGTACATTGTTACCGAATACAGATGTCGATGCTACCCACTGGGTGGACCGGCAATGGATCTAGCTGATATCGATGCTACCCACTGGGTGGACCGACAATGGATCTAGCTGATATCGATGCTACCCACTGGGTGGACCGACAATGGATCTAGCTGATATCGATGCTACCCACTGGGTGGACCGGCAATGGATCTAGCTGATATCGATGCTACCCACTGGGTGGACCGACAATGGATCTAGCTGATATCGATGCTACCCACTGGGTGGACCGACAATGGATCTAGCTGATATCGATGGTACCCACTGGGTGGACCGGCAATGGATCTAGCTGATATCGATGCTACCCACTGGGTGGACCGGCAATGGATCTAGCTGATATCGATGCTACCCACTGGGGGGACCGGCAATGGATCTAGCTGATATCGATGCTACCCACTGGGGGGACCGGCAATGGATCTAGCTGATATCGATGCTACCCACTGGGGGGACCGGCAATGGATCTAGCTGATATCGATGCTACCCACTGGGGGGACCGGCAATGGATCTAGCTGATATCGATGCTACCCACTGGGTGGACCGGCAATGGATCTAGCTGATATCGATGTTACCCACTGGGTGGACCGGCAATGGATCTAGCTGATATCGATGCTACCCACTGGGGGGACCGGCAATGGATCTAGCTGATATCGATGCTACCCACTGGGGGGACCGGCAATGGATCTAGCTGATATCGATGCTACCCACTGGGGGGACCGGCAATGGATCTAGCTGATATCGATGGTACCCACTGGGTGGACCGGCAATGGATCTAGCTGATATCGATGCTACCCACTGGGTGGACCGGCAATGGATCTAGCTGATATCGATGGTACCCACTGGGTGGACCGGCAATGGATCTAGCTGATATCGATGGTACCCACTGGGTGGACCGGCAATGGATCTAGCTGATATCGATGGTACCCACTGGGTGGACCGGCAATGGATCTAGCTGATATCGATGCTACCCACTGGGTGGACCGGCAATGGATCTAGCTGATATCGATGCTACCCACTGGGTGGACCGGCAATGGATCTAGCTGATATCGATGCTACCCACTGGGTGGACCGGCAATGGATCTAGCTGATATCGATGCTACCCACTGTGTGGACCGGCAATGGATCTAGCTGATATCGATGTTACCCACTGGGTGGACCGGCAATGGATCTAGCTGATATCGATGGTACCCACTGGGTGGACCGGCAATGGATCTAGCTGATATCGATGGTACCCACTGGGTGGACCGGCAATGGATCTAGCTGATATCGATGTTACCCACTGGGTGGACCGGCAATGGATCTAGCTGATATCGATGCTACCCACTGGGTGGACCGGCAATGGATCTAGCTGATATCGATGGTACCCACTGGGTGGACCGGCAATGGATCTAGCTGATATCGATGTTACCCACTGGGTGGACCGGCAATGGATCTAGCTGATATCGATGTTACCCACTGGGTGGACCGGCAATGGATCTAGCTGATATCGATGCTACCCACTGGGTGGACCGGCAATGGATCTAGCTGATATCGATGCTACCCACTGGGTGGACCGGCAATGGATCTAGCTGATATCGATGCTACCCACTGGGTGGACCGGCAATGGATCTAGCTGATATCGATGGTACCCACTGGGTGGACCGGCAATGGATCTAGCTGATATCGATGCTACCCACTGGGTGGACCGGCAATGGATCTAGCTGATATCGATGCTACCCACTGGGTGGACCGGCAATGGATCTAGCTGATATCGATGTTACCCACTGGGTGGACCGGCAATGGATCTAGCTGATATCGATGCTACTGGAATATCATCCGCCGTATAAACTTTTCTGACCTACATTTTTTTTACATAATATTTTAAAATTCATCCAGTTTTACTTAACGGTCTTGAATAATATTAATATTTTCTTATATATTTGAACTGACTCATCGTGACTCATCCGTTGAATGTTTGTGTACTTTACTATCCCAGCAGCCCATTTATAAACAACGACACGTAAATTTACAATATTTTTTATTCGCTCTTATCCTTGTTACACAACCACACTATACATACATATTTCGTAATTACTAGCAGAAGGGGGCAGTGTGGGTGGAGGGCTACCCCGCCCGTTTGTAGTTTTATTTTTCCACCAAAAACCTTCGTTTCTGTTTGGGATCCGTAATATTTAATCAAATAAAATATATCGACGGTTTAAAACATTTAAAAAATCGGCGCAACGGTCCGCGTCTAATAACCAATGAACTGTCTCCTCCTTTAATTGCTTACTGTACCAAACTGAATCATGCTTTCAAGTTTAAATTGAAAATTTTGAATAACCCAAATCTTTTATTCGACAATTAATTTACACATCGTGTGACTCACTTCACAATTGAATAGTTGCCCTTATTAGACTTTAGAACAAAGTAATCAGTAATATAATAGGCCTGCTGCATTGAAGCTGCACATTGAGATGCTATGCTGGCTTAACAAAACATTTTGTCACCACCATGCAATGTATTAAAATGCTATGTCCCTAGGTATGCTATGTCTGCTAGGTAACAGAAGTCGTTTACATGCTCAAGCATAACATAATTTGATCTTATGCTCATACGATCAGACATTTCCTGGGGACTTTCAAAGAAAACTGTCAAAATTGTGGTCTTCTTGGAGTTTACAAAAAGGACCAACACTAGAAGCAGCATGTTCTAATGAGCTGAGGAGCCGTTGGGCTCCCTCTAATGATTCTGAGAGTACTCCTAAGTCATCAGCAAAGTCTAGATCAATTAGGTACGTTGGCAGGATTTCCTCGACTTCTGGATCCAGTAGGTGGAGTTATCATCACCCCATCATCATTATGATGATCTAAGGACATGCGTAGAACATAGTCAACCACAATTATGAACAAGAATAGTGCAAGTGTGTCTCCCTGGAGGTAAGTAATCATACTCTGGTTGTAAAGCTATAAAGTGCTACTTTATAGAACATGATGTTGTTAAGCTTATACACAGTAATGATTAAGCTTGTACTTGAGTGTATTCATTACTAATGCACTCAAAATGTAATTGTGACGGATAAATATAAAATTAACAATAATCAATGGCTCGGCTACTTTTGGTATATTTAATAGAAAATAATTGGCTTATAGTTTTCGTATAAACTGAATCTGAAACTGAAAATGGCTAATAAACTGAATCATGGTTCAGTTTTAAATCGAATCTATCTTTGTTTTCCAATTCTTATCTAGGCCTATAAAGTTAAAACTAATTATAATATTAATAATATTATAATAATAATAATATTATTATTATTTATAAAGTTAAAACTAATTATAAAAAACTATTCTTAATTTCCATTCTACAGGCTTTTTTTTTAAATATGCTGCACATTTCTGACGCCACTAATAATATTTTGTGAATCTTCAGAACCAACAAGTTTACCTTTCAAACATAAGCAGAAATCCAGACCGTGGAGCACATCACATAAAGCGCGCGTAATTCCATAAAGCTTTATTCTATTGCTAATTTGTTATCTATCCGTCGTAATGTAATATTTCAGAATATTAATGGCAATTTATAGGGTAACATTCAGCACCAACAGGTGGATTCTGATTTACTGGTTTCTGGTGTCACACCAACTCTAATACTGGGGTTCCTTGTGGCAGTATGCTGCTTCTCGGCCTGAGTTTGCTCCAGAAGGTCTTTGGCTATTTGTTGACACACCGTTTCGACTCCTTGTCCTGTCTTTGCCGATATAAGGAAGGCATTTTGACATTCGTGGGCCTTCGCAAAGCGTTGCACTCTGTCTTTGCTAACTTCGGATTCACCCAGGTCGTTTTTATTTCCCACGACGAAGAGCTGAACTAAAATAGAAAATGAATTAAAATAAATCTCCGGCATCTTCTACTATGTAGGCCTGGTGACATGGCATAATATCTGGTTTCTTCTACTATGTAGGCCTACCTGATGACATGGCATAATGTCTGGATCCACCTGTGTAGGCCTGGTGACATGGCATAATATCTGGTTTCTTCTACTATGTAGGCCTGGTGACATGGCACAATATCTGGTTTCTTCTACCAGATATGTAGGCCTGGTGACATGGCATAATATCTGGTTTCTTCTACTATGTAGGCCTGGTGACATGGCATAATATCTGGTTTCTTCTACTATGTAGGCCTGGTGACATAGCATAATATCTGGTTTCTTCTACTATGTAGGCCTGGTGACATGGCATAATATCTGGTTTCTTCTACTAGTGTAGGCCTACCTGATGACATGGCATAATGTCTGGATCCACCTGTGTAGGCCTGGTGACATGGCATAATATCTGGTTTCTTCTACTATGTAGGCCTGGTGACATGGCATAATATCTGGTTTCTTCTACTATGTAGGCCTGGTGACATGGCATAATATCTGGTTTCTTCTACTAGTGTAGGCCTACCTGATGACATGGCATAATGTCTGGATCCACCTGTGTAGGCCTTGATAACTTGGCATAATGTCTAGCTTCTACTTGTGTAGGCCCACCTGAGGACTTGGCATAATGTCTGGCTTCTACTTGTGTAGGTCCACCTGAGGACTAGGCATAATGTCTAGCTCCTACTTGTGTAGACCCACCTGAGGACTTGGCATACTGTCTGGCTTCTACTTGTGTAGGCCTACCTGAGGACTTGACAAAATGTCTAGCTTCTACTTGTGTAGGCCCACCTGAGGACTTGGCATACTGTCTGGCTTCTACTTGTGTAGGCCTACCTGAGGACTTGGCAAAATGTCTAGCTTCTACTTGTGTAGGCCCACCTGAGGACTTGGCATACTGTCTGGCTTCTACTTGTGTAGGCCTACCTGAGGACTCGGCAAAATGTCTAGCTTCTACTTGTGTAGGCCCACCTGAGGACTTGGCATACTGTCTGGCTTCTACTTGTGTAGGCCTACCTGAGGACTTGGCAAAATGTCTAGCTTCTACTTGTGTAGGCCCACCTGAGGACTTGGCATAATGTCTAGCTTCTACTTGTGTAGGTCCACCTGAGGACTAGGCATAATGTCTAGCTCCTACTTGTGTAGACCCACCTGAGGACTTGGCATACTGTCTGGCTTCTACTTGTGTAGGCCTACCTGAGGACTTGGCAAAATGTCTAGCTTCTACTTGTGCAGGCCCACCTGAGGACTTGGCATAATGTCTGGCTTCTACTTGTGTACGCCCACCTGATGACTTGGCGTAATGTCTGGCTTCTACTTGTGTAGGCCCACCTGAGGACTTGGCATAATGTCGGGCTTCTACTTGTGTAGGCCCACCTGAGGACTTGGCATAACGTCTGGCTTCTACTTGTGTAGGCCCACCTGAGGACTTGGCATAATGTCTGGCTTCTACTTGTGTACGCCCACCTGAGGACTTGGCGTAATGTCTGGCTTCTAATTGTGTAGGCCCACCTGAGGACTTGGCATAATGTCTGGCTTCTACTTGTGTAGGCCCACCTGAGGACTTGGCATAATGTCTAGCTTCTACTTATCTAGGTCCACCTGAGGACTTGGCATAATGTCTAGCTTCTACTTGTCTAGGTCCACCTGAGGACTTGGCATAATGTCTAGCTTCTTCTTGTGTAGGCCCACCTGAGGACTTGGCATAATGTCTAGTTTCTACTTGTGTAGGCCCACCTGAGGACTTGGGATAATGTATGGCTTCTTTGTGTAGGCCCACCTGAGGACTTGGCATAATGTCTAGATTCTACTTGTGTAGGCCCACCCGAGGACTTGGCATAATGTCTAGCTTCTATTTGTGTAGGTCCACCTGAGGACTTGGCATAATGTCTAGCTTCTTCTTGTGTAGGCCCACCTGAGGACTTGGCATAATGTCTAGCTTCTACTTGTGTAGGCCCACCTGAAGACTTGGCATAATGTATGGCTTCTTTGCGTAGGAACACCTGAGGACTTGGCATAATGTCTGGCTTCTACTTGTGTAGTCCCACCTGAGGACTTGGCATAATGTCTGGCTTCTACTTGTGTAGACCCACCTGAGGACTTGGCATAATGTCTGGCTTCTACTTGTGTAGGCCCACCTGAGGACTTGGCATAATGTCTAGCTTCTACTTGTCTAGGTCCACCTGAGGACTTGGTATAATGTCTAGCTTCTTCTTGTGTACGTCCACCTGAGGACTTGGGATAATGTTTAGCTTCTACTTGTGTAGGCCCACCTGAAAACTTGACATAATGTATGGCTTCTTTGTGTAGGCCCACCTGAGGACTTGGCATAATGTCTAGCTTCTACTTGTGTAGGCCCACCTGAGGACTTGGCATAATGTATGGGTTATTCTTATGTAGGCCCACCTGAGGACTTGGCATAATATCTGGCTTCTACTTGTGTAGGCCTACCTGAGTACTTGGCATACTGTATGGCTTCTACTTGTGTAGGCCTACCTGACGACTTGGCATAATGTCTAGCTTCTACTTGTGTAGGCCTACCTGAGGACTTGGCATAATGTCTAGCTTCTACTTGTGTAGGCCTACCTGAGGACTTGGCATAATGTCTGGCTTCTACTTGTATAGGCCTACCTGAGGACTTGGCATAATGTCTGGCTTCTACTTGTGTAGGCCCACCTGAGGACTTGGCATACTGTCTGGCTTCTACTTGTGTAGACCCACCTGAGGACTTGGCATAATGTCTGGCTTCTACTTGTGTAGGCCTACCTGAGGACTTGGCATAATGTCTAGCTTCTACTTGTCTAGGTCCACCTGAGGACTTGGCATAATGTCTAGCTTCTACTTGTGTAGGCCTACCTGAGGACTTGGCATAATGTCTAGCTTCTACTTGTGTAGGCCTACCTGAGGACTTGGCATAATGTATGGCTTCTACTTGTGTAGGCCCATCTGAGGACTTGGCATAATGTCTGGCTTCTACTTGTGTAGGCCCACCTGAGGACTTGGCATAATGTCTGGCTTCTACTTGTGTAGGCCTACCTGAGGACTTGGCATAATGTCTAGCTTCTACTTGTCTAGGTCCACCTGAGGACTTGGCATAATGTCTAGCTTCTACATGTCTAGGTCCACCTGAGGACCTGACATAATGTCTAGCTTCTACTTGTGTAGGCCCACCTGAGGACTTGGCATAATGTCTGGCTTCTACTTGTGTAGGCCCACCTGATGACTTGGCATAATGTATGGCTCCTTTCTGTAGGCCCACCTGAGGACTTGGCATAATGTCTGGCTTCTACTTGTGTAGGCCCACCTGAGGACTTGGCATAATGTCTGGCTTCTACTTGTGTAGGCCCACCTGAGGACTTGGCATAATGTCTAGCTTCTACTTATCTAGGTCCACCTGAGGACTTGGCATAATGTCTAGCTTCTACTTGTCTAGGTCCACCTGAGGACTTGGCATAATGTCTGGCTTCTACTTGTGTAGGCCCACCTGAGGACTTGGCATAATGTCTAGCTTCTTCTTGTGTAGGCTCACCTGAGGACTTGGCATAATGTCTAGTTTCTACTTGTGTAGGCCCACCTGAGGACTTGGGATAATGTATGGCTTCTTTGTGTAGGCCCACCTGAGGACTTGGCATAATGTCTAGATTCTACTTGTGTAGGCCCACCTGAGGACTTGGCATAATGTCTGGCTTCTACTTGTGTACGCCCACCTGAGGACTTGGCGTAATGTCTGGCTTCTACTTGTGTAGGCCCACCTGAGGACTTGGCATAATGTCGGGCTTCTACTTGTGTAGGCCCACCTGAGGACTTGGCATAATGTCTGGCTTCTACTTGTGTAGGCCCACCTGAGGACTTGGCATAATGTCTGGCTTCTACTTGTGTACGCCCACCTGAGGACTTGGCATAATGTCTAGCTTCTACTTGTGTAGGCCCACCTGAGGACTTGGCATAATGTCTAGCTTCTACTTGTGTAGGCCCACCTGAGGACTTGGCATAATATCTAGCTTCTACTTGTGTACGCCCACCTGAGGACTTGGCATAATGTCTAGCTTCTACTTGTGTAGGCCCACCTGAGGACTTGGCATAATGTCTAGCTTCTACTTATCTAGGTCCACCTGAGGACTTGGCATAATGTCTAGCTTCTACTTGTCTAGGTCCACCTGAGGACTTGGCATAATGTCTAGCTTCTTCTTGTGTAGGCCCACCTGAGGACTTGGCATAATGTCTAGTTTCTACTTGTGTAGGCCCACCTGAGGACTTGGGATAATGTATGGCTTCTTTGTGTAGGCCCACCTGAGGACTTGGCATAATGTCTAGATTCTACTTGTGTAGGCCAACCCGAGGACTTGGCATAATGTCTAGCTTCTATTTGTGTAGGTCCACCTGAGGACTTGGCATAATGTCTAGCTTCTTCTTGTGTAGGCCCACCTGAGGACTTGGCATAATGTCTAGCTTCTACTTGTGTAGGCCCACCTGAAGACTTGGCATAATGTATGGCTTCTTTGCGTAGGAACACCTGAGGACTTGGCATAATGTCTGGCTTCTACTTGTGTAGTCCCACCTGAGGACTTGGCATAATGTCTGGCTTCTACTTGTGTAGACCCACCTGAGGACTTGGCATAATGTCTGGCTTCTACTTGTGTAGGCCCACCTGAGGACTTGGCATAATGTCTAGCTTCTACTTGTCTAGGTCCACCTGAGGACTTGGTATAATGTCTAGCTTCTTCTTGTGTACGTCCACCTGAGGACTTGGGATAATGTTTAGCTTCTACTTGTGTAGGCCCACCTGAAAACTTGACATAATGTATGGCTTCTTTGTGTAGGCCCACCTGAGGACTTGGCATAATGTCTAGCTTCTACTTGTGTAGGCCCACCTGAGGACTTGGCATAATGTATGGGTTATACTTATGTAGGCCCACCTGAGGACTTGGCATAATATCTGGCTTCTACTTGTGTAGGCCTACCTGAGGACTTGGCATACTGTATGGCTTCACTTGTGTAGGCCTACCTGACGACTTGGCATAATGTCTAGCTTCTACTTGTGTAGGCCTACCTGAGGACTTGGCATAATGTCTAGCTTCTACTTGTGTAGGCCTACCTGAGGACTTGGCATAATGTCTGGCTTCTACTTGTATAGGCCTACCTGAGGACTTGGCATAATGTCTGGCTTCTACTTGTGTAGGCCCACCTGAGGACTTGGCATACTGTCTGGCTTCTACTTGTGTAGACCCACCTGAGGACTTGGCATAATGTCTGGCTTCTACTTGTTTAGGCCTACCTGAGGACTTGGCATAATGTCTAGCTTCTACTTGTGTAGGCCTACCTGAGGACTTGGCATAATGTATGGCTTCTACTCGTGTAGGCCTACCTGAGGACTTGGCATAATGTCTAGCTTCTACTTGTGTAGGCCTACCTGAGGACTTGGCATAATGTCTAGCTTCTACTTGTGTAGGCCTACCTGAGGACTTGGCATAATGTATGGCTTCTACTTGTGTAGGCCCATCTGAGGACTTGGCATAATGTCTGGCTTCTACTTGTGTAGGCCTACCTGAGGACTTGGCATAATGTCTGGCTTCTACTTGTGTAGGCCTACCTGAGGACTTGGCATAATGTCTAGCTTCTACTTGTCTAGGTCCACCTGAGGACTTGGCATAATGTCTAGCTTCTACTTGTGTAGGCCTACCTGAGGACTTGGCATAATGTCTAGCTTCTACTTGTGTAGGCCTACCTAAGGACTTGGCATAATGTATGGCTTCTACTTGTGTAGGCCCATCTGAGGACTTGGCATAATGTCTGGCTTCTACTTGTGTAGGCCCACCTGAGGACTTGGCATAATGTCTGGCTTCTACTTGTGTAGGCCTACCTGAGGACTTGGCATAATGTCTAGCTTCTACTTGTCTAGGTCCACCTGAGGACTTGGCATAATGTCTAGCTTCTACTTGTCTAGGTCCACCTGAGGACCTGACATAATGTCTAGCTTCTACTTGTGTAGGCCCACCTGAGGACTTGGCATAATGTCTGGCTTCTACTTGTGTAGGCCCACCTGATGACTTGGCATAATGTATGGCTCCTTTCTGTAGGCCCACCTGAGGACTTGGCATAATGTCTGGCTTCTACTTGTGTAGGCCCACCTGAGGACTTGGCATAATGTCTGGCTTCTACTTGTGTAGGCCTACCTGAGGACTTGGCATAATGTCTAGCTTCTACTTGTCTAGGTCCACCTGAGGACTTGGCATAATGTCTAGCTTCTACTTGTCTAGGTCCACCTGAGGACCTGTCATAATGTCTAGCTTCTACTTGTGTAGGTCCACCTGAGGACTTGGGATAATGTTTAGCTTCTACTTGTGCAGGCCCACCTGAGGACTTGACATAATGTCTGGCTTCTTTGTGTAGGCCCACCTGAGGACTTGGCATAATGTTTGGCTTCTAGTTGTGTAGGCCCACCTGAGGACTTGGCATAATGTCTGGCTTCTACTTGTGTAGGCCCACCTGAGGACTTGGCATAATGTCTGGCTTCTACTGGTGTAGGCCCACCTGAGGACTTGGCATAATGTCTGGCTTCTACTTGTGTTGGCCTACCTGAGGACTTGGCATAATGTATGGCTTCTACTTGTGTAGGCCCATCTGAGGACTTGGCATAATGTCTGGCTTCTACTTGTGTAGGCCCACCTGAGGAATTGGCATAATGTCTGGCTTCTACTTGTGTAGGCCTACCTGAGGACTTGGCATAATGTCTAGCTTCTACTTGTCTAGGTCCACCTGAGGACTTGGCATAATGTCTAGCTTCTACTTGTCTAGGTCCACCTCAGGACTTGGTATAATGTCTAGCTTCTTCTTGTGTACGTCCACCTGAGGACTTGGGATAATGTTTAGCTTCTACTTGTGTAGGCCCACCTGAGGACTTGACATAATGTATGGCTTCTTTGTGTAGGCCCACCTGAGGACTTGGCATAATGTCTAGCTTCTACTTGTGTAGGCCCACCTGAGGACTTGGCATAATGTATGGCTTATACTTATGTAGGCCCACCTGAGGACTTGGCATAATATCTGGCTTCTACTTGTGTAGGCCTACCTGAGGACTTGGCATAATGTCTAGCTTCTACTTGTCTAGGTCCACCTGAGGACTTGGCATAATGTCTAGCTTCTACTTGTCTAGGTCCACCTGAGGACTTGGCATAATGTCTAGCTTCTACTTGTGTAGGTCCACCTGAGGACTTGGGATAATGTCTGGCTTCTATTTGTGTAGGCCCACCTTAGCACTTGGCATAATGTCTGCCTTCTACTTGTGTAGGCCCACCTGTGGACTTGGCATAATGTCTGGCTTCTACTTGTGTAGGCCCACCTGAGGACTTTGCATAATGTCTGGCTTCTACTTGTGTAGGCCCACCTGATGACTTGGCATAATGTATGGCTCCTTTCTGTAGGCCCACCTGAGGACTTGGCATAATGTCTGGCTTCTACTTGTGTAGGCCCACCTGAGGACTTGGAATAATGTCTGGCTTCTACTTGTGTAGGCCCACCTGAGGACTTGGAAGAATGTCTGGCTTCTACTTGTCTAGGTCCACCTGAGGACTTGGCATAATGTCTAGCTTCTACTTGTCTAGGTCCACCTGAGGACTTGGTATAATGTCTAGCTTCTTCTTGTGTACGTCCACCTGAGGACTTGGGATAATGTTTAGCTTCTACTTGTGTAGGCCCACCTGAGGACTTGACATAATGTATGGCTTCTTTGTGTAGGCCCACCTGAGGACTTGGCATAATGTCTAGCTTCTACTTGTGTAGGCCCACCTGAGGACTTGGCATAATGTATGGCTTATACTTATGTAGGCCCACCTGAGGACTTGGCATAATATCTGGCTTCTACTTGTGTAGGCCTACCTGAGGACTTGGCATAATGTCTAGCTTCTACTTGTGTACGCCCACCTGAGGACTTGGCATAATGTCTAGCTTCTACTTGTGTAGGCCCACCTGAGGACTTGGCATAATGTCTAGCTTCTACTTGTGTAGGCCCACCTGAGGACTTGGCATAATATCTAGCTTCTACTTGTGTACGCCCACCTGAGGACTTGGCATAATGTCTAGCTTCTACTTGTGTAGGCCCACCTGAGGACTTGGCATAATGTATAGCTTCTACTTGTGTAGGCCCACCTGAGGACTTGGCATAATATCTGGCTTCTACTTGTGTAGGCCTACCTGAGGACTTAGCATAATGTCTAGCTTCTACTTGTGTACGCCCACCTGAGGACTTGGCATAATGTCTAGCTTCTACTTGTGTAGGCCCACCTGAGGACTTGGCATAATGTCTGGCTTCTACTTGTGTACGCCCACCTGAGGACTTGGCATAATATCTAGCTTCTACTTGTGTAGGTCCACCTGAGGACTTGGGATAATGTCTGGCTTCTACTTGTGTAGGCCCACCTGAGGACTTGGCATAATGTCTAGCTTATTCTTGTGTAGGCCCACCTGAGGACTTGGCATAATGTCTAGCTTCTACTTGTGTAGGCCCACCTGAGGACTTGGCATATTGTATGGCTTTGTTCGCGCTTTCAGACCTTTGGCAGTTTAACCCACCAAATTAAGATGTCTTCTAGATATTAAATCAGTTTTTAGTCTATGACAAGTATTAGATTCACTACACTAGTCGAAACCAATCCGTGCGCGACCATTCACCCGCTGGATATTCCCGGGAGATTGGGTTCGACGGTTTAATTTTATTGCTATGTAAGCCTAATGTATTATTCGACTGACAGTATTATATAATCTCTGACAATATTATTCACCTTCGGGAATATTAACAGTTCCTTTAGAACGTGGCGCTTTATCTATATAAACAGAGTTATGACTTAAACTACTCACAACGATATGGCTTAATTATAATTCACATATATGGCGCATTCTTTAGGAATGCTTCTTTAACAGACTCACTCATACACAATGCTGCACAATACTGCACACTAATCTGCCAATCTTCACTGATTTTAGTCACATATAAAAGGAACACAGACTGACTCATGTAGGGTCTATCAAATAACATTAGATTCACTTCAAACCACTTTAACATAAGTCACAATCGTTTATCTGTAACCCTTCTCTCTTACCTTCGGTATATCAAGAATATTGGGTTTCGGGGTTGTTTATCGTTATTCCAAATATAATTATTCATCAACCATATTATGAAGAACTGACGGTAAATAGCAGTATAACAATATAAAAGTATGCACAATGTTACACAGTATGCAGTGTATGCAGTACTGCAGTATGCAGACATCAGTCATCAGTATGCAGTGATTCCATGAGTCAGGTAGGTGCGTTAAAGGATATATGCCCTTTATAATTAAACCTACTAGTGTAAGACTAAAAACTAAAACACGGAGGTGCCAAAGCCGGTTCTTAGGCTCTGGACAAAAACATAACACTGAACTACTGAGTTTCTGTATATACCTCCAACACAGAGATCACAAACGCTCTGATTGGTCAACATGAACAACGAGAGAACAGAGAAACAAAGAAACGTCGACGTGGCAATATCAGCTGCTAGCCGTCGTCATGGTAGCGACACTGTTTTCAAGAGTATCGAGCTTTTACGTCACGGAATTACGGATTATGTCCTCTAAAGTACAAATACAGAAGAAATAGCTCTTATGTCCGCTAAAACACCAGTACAGCAAGGACACGGCCTTTTTATGCCTGGTAAACCAACTACAGAGTACTTTACGGGAAAAATAAGGAAAAATAACCGGACAATTCAGTAAAAGCTTTTACACCGCTCCCAGAAAATGGGATTTTCAGTCTATAAAATATAAAAATCACAGTTTCTAAAACATAAAGATACTCTAAACAGTTAGTCTTTCTTACGCAGACGGCGTTTACGCAGTTTTTTGAGGCTAGCAAGAGTCTTTTTCTCTTTGGGGGAAGCCACTTTACTAGGAGGGCCATAACTCCTGGGTGAAGGGTACAATATGATTGCATCAGAAGGTGTAGGATTGTGGTCGAGGTATCTGCCGTTTCGATATGCTTCTCCTCGAGCTGATTTTCCTCCGCTCGTAGCTGGATACGTTCATCCAAAAACTCTCGCAGAGAATAGGATCGTCCAAGTTCGATAACTTCTCAGAGATTCTGGATTTCCCAATCGAATTGAGATAAGGCCAATTCGTGTATCGATTGGACTCACTGTTATAACTTACGTTTATCTGAACAAACGCAGGTTTCCTTTTTGATCTTTATAAAATAGCGTTTAACTCGTTTCGTACAACGCTCTCCTTCCCCTTGATGAGGGGTTGTATCGCGTTAAACGTGGACGACCATACGGTTGGATAGTGATATTAGGTGTCCGCGTCACAATCCGGCTAGGTAAGATGGGCGGCTAGCTAGAAATCACTGTCGGAGTGTTACCGATTAATTGTTAGGGTAGCACTAGATCTTTGAACAGTGAATACAGTCCGCGAGGATCCGCGACACCATCAAGATCGCAGGTCTGAGGTCCAACTAAGGAATGAGGAGGTTTGACCGAGTATTCCGGGACTCTGATCGTAGGTTTACTCCAGGATCGTTCGAGTCGAGTAAGCATAGGTGATACGTCAACAAGTTTCGGTTTACGTGGATGTTTATGTCTTTCCGTTTATTAGTTGGGTCTAGGGCATTTATCGTAATAATACCAAAGACGCACGTCTGGTAGGGTAAACGCGGGTGATATTTATTTGTTGTTACAATGCTTCTATCAAGAATTCCAAATATACGTTGGAGTTACCGCGTCCATTTGTTTCTTAAGTGTCTTTTCTTTCGAGTCGATTTCGAATAGAATTTTCGCATTCGAATTTCCGTTTATGGTTCCGACTCCGCTGGGCAGGATATATAGTCGACATAGTCCGTATTGTGTAAATCGATAGAATGACAAGACCATCTTCTATCAACTCCGTCACATCTGCCATACATGAGTTTATCCATATTATAATGAGTTTATATTTAGGCGAGCGGGCGTCACTGCCTACCCCAATCAACCCCGGACAGTACGAGATCCTCAGCGCCGATGTGTCGTAGCCGCTGTACTTTCGCCAACGACGTAGCCGCACAACGACAACGACAACCGGCACAAGTCACTCAACTGTCCGTCCCAAAGGCTTAGATGTACTTCAGGTTCCTTGGAGAGTTAGGTTACTTTTACGATTGCGACTAGCTACTGTAAACACACCTTAGCAGTAACATTCACCTATAAACTCACAAATACCACACACAACTTGTCACAAATTACACACACTCGGGTCACTTGTCCGTTAGTCAATGCCTTCCAGAATGTCACTGTATTATTATGTATCCTTGGATACTATCAGTGCGCTATTTATTCCCTATGCTATTCAATGGGACAAGCTTTCTATTTTTCTTTTAACTCAATTCTAATTCTAGCGTGGTTGTTGCTATGGTGACATTATGCAAAGCTAGCGGTAGAATTAGGGTGATTCCAATGCATACAGATCTGGGATGTTATTTAATAGTAATTCTTTAATAGTCAATGTCCTGTTTATACATGACTTTAAGAATTTTATCGGCTATTAACTATGTTTGGGAGACTTTCACACACTCATACGCATGATAAGATAAATCTCCGCTCCCTTGATCTATTAATTAATGGAATTTTGGGAACTTTATAAATTGCGTAAAATGGCAATTTATTAAATTCATTAAAAGGCATGAATTTAAATTTATTCCCTGAAATTTTATTAATTGATAATTAAATGGACATATTTTGATTCTAGAACATGTCTAGGGACACAAGATCCTTAATTCTAATAAATTGTCTCTTTAAGAATATCGGTAAATGCTACGATATCTTAATTGACTAGAATTGTTGAAGGATCTGGATTTTACAGATCTTGACTTATTTGATTTGTAAATATTAACTAATTAATATTTGAGATGGGCACCGATTTATTCCAGAACTTGTCTGGGGACGTTAACCACTGATTCTAGAATTTGTCTTTCAAGTATATCGGTGGGTGCCACGATATCTTAATCGACTAGAATTACAGATGGTCAAAGGGTTTAACAGATTTATTTTGCGTTATACGCTACTGTTAAAGGGACATCACGCTACTATATGTATTATTTAATATACGGTATGAGAGCAATATCGCACGAAGCAATGTCAGTGTGAAGAGGCAAGTCGTTTCCAAGGTCTACCCAGAGCTTGGTTTAGCCGAGACACGAGGATCTGAACTTTGCATTCCTAATACTCTGCCTACCAATAATACTTAAATATAGTAGTGGCTTTATTGTACTTTAATAAGTACAGACATTTCATCTTACTGTAGTTACGTATTTATAATATAATACGGACAGTAAGGAAAGAGAAAAATAATTATTTCTCGCCGTCGCACTAAATATAATATAAGTAATTACGTACGTAATAAACACGAATATATTGCACTATTCTACAAAATAATCGCTAAATAATATTCTACTAAATTAAATAAAACGATTATAATAAAATTACATAGTAATACATACATAAATATAAAAATAATAATATAATATAAAATAATAGAGTCACACACCCACTCCATATGTTGCTATGTTATGGAGTCCCTAGATGTTTGAAGGATTAGGGAGGTGGTCGTGGGAAGAGAATCTTGCCTTCCACAGTTTCCGGAGAGTCCTCCATTCCCTTCCGATAAACACAAACGACCGACTGGGTGATTGAGTCGCTGCATCCTGAATACAATTCCAGGTTTCCTCTTCGTCCTGGAATAGTGACGATAGAAACATCGCTCAAAGTATATGACGGCGTCACAAAGCCGATTCCAGGAGCTATAGTGGTCCGTCGCTCTCTGCAGGAGAGGTGAGAGTCCCTGCGAGACGTCTGATGTTCCAGAGCTCCAATCGCTCTCTCTGATCTTCATGAAGGATCCACTCGCGGTGGGGAGGTTCAGATCCACGGCGTCGTCCCTGGCAACATGTAATACCGACAGATCTATCCCGGGTTCAAATAACTCCGATCCACCCGTCCGGGTTTCAGGTTCGACTTTCTCCGCTCCCTTGGCTGGTCTAATCTCAGTCGGAGTAAGATGGGGAGGCCATTCATTCTCCTTACTCAGGAAGTCGGGTTCACCTAACCGGTCTATAGTATCTGTCAGTTCTTGAGGAGTTGCTCCTCTGGAAGCGATGTCCGTTGGATTAAACTTCTTGGGGCAATATCTCCATTGATCTACATTGGAGCTAAGATTGTCATTATCTGAGGAGTGTGGTGTTCCCTCAGTTGGGTCGTCTCCCTCACTAGTATCATCTTCCCATTCACTCACCTGGCAGACGCGATCTTGAAGCAGTCTTTCCCTGAGCGTTCTACGGGAAGGTCCAGTAAGGTACCAACCTACTCTAGTTCTTACCGCATAGGTCTGTAGTGGCTGCGGTTGAGCAGGTCGTTTCTCTAATGTCTCCAGCGCCTCATGCGCGTTTTGGCCGATGAGTATTTGCACTCCAGGATAATCAGTCTGGAATCGAGGTATGTTAAGATGTTGGATGCTCTCATCCTCGTCCCAATTATAAAGGTCTGCTTGAGTAGTAGCGAAGTTCTTTATAGCCACCATTTTCACTGACCTTATACTGTATTCTCCTAGTTTATCCTGTGGAGTGGACAACTCACCTATATAATAGTCGGCAGCTACAGTAGAATTCCAAACCTGCATGATCCCTGACATGTTTAGCTTGGTTCGGAACTTGGGTTGTCCAGCAAAGATGACTTCGGCTAGTTCCCTATCGATGAATGTTCCTGTGCTACCGGAGTCCAGGAGGGCGTTCACTATATAGCTCTTCTGAGGTCCGTGGACCCGTAACTGGACTACAGGAAATTCTCGGATTCCTATATTGGAAGTTGGCGCTTTCCAAGATGGTTGTTGATCGGAAGTAGTTAAGGTAAGGTCGCTGTCTGTGTCTTTCTCATGTACGAGTGCTCGATACACTGCGGTGGTGTTTATTAGGTAACAGGATTCGTTTTGGTCGGAGAACTCGTCCGTATAGAATCCTTCCATCTCAGATTGATCAGTGTCGTTCACATCACTGAATTGGACATGTAGTTCGGACTCACTTACCTGACTCGGGCTGTTTCGTTCGAATTCCGTGTGCAACAAGATATGATGTTTTGCGCCGCACTTTGCACACCTTGCGTCGGAGTTACAGGTTCGCCGTTGGTGTCCTCGTCTGAGGCAATTATAACACAACCGCTTATCCCACATGACTTCACGTCTATCCTTTAGTGATTTCCTCAGGAATTTATCACACGCATTTAAACGGTGGGGCCCGTCGCACAGCACACATTTGGGCTTGATGTTACTTACTTTAACCTGTGCTATGTGGTGCACACTTGTTCTTTCCTCGGGCTTTCTCACCTGAATTCTTTTAGGAGACGTAGGAGGGGTTTTTTGTACCGGTTCCCTTCTGTCATTGGGTCGAGACTTGGATTTACTTACCTGATCTTTAGGCATTTTATTGACATAAGATCTGTCAGTGTCTTTCCCGCTGTCCTCTCCTTGAGAAGTTTGGCTTTCACCGTCGTCGGTATAACATACTGGTATTACCCTTCTCCTAGAAACGGGTTTCTCACTTACCTTGTTTTCCAATGTCTTCTCT
>JAUCBJ010008558.1:0-12947 GCA_032718475.1 Nemertoderma westbladi | reverse complement strand
TACAACTATTATTAATAAGCCGTTGCTTGGTTAAAGCTAATTGGGGGTCAAAGGTCAAAGGTCAACGATAAAGCTGTCTGGAGTAATTAGTTACCAGTAAGGGAGCTGTATACCCTATGTCTAAGTATGGCTAAGAAATCAATGTATAAAGTAAAAGTAATACAATTAATTAATTTAAAATAAAGTACAAATGAATAAATAAAGTAAAATAGAATACAAATAATTAATTAAAATTAAATATAAATAAATAGGTATTAATGAATAAAAGAGCTGCGGTGTCACTTATGACACCCTCTTGAGCCGGCTCTGCGACACTTGGACAACACTGATGCCCATTGTGTGTCAGGGCGCTAATCAGTCTGATTAATTAGGATAATCAATTAAACCCTAATTAGGAGTCATATGACACCTGTTAGGGGATTAATTGTACTAATTAATTGATGACACCTCTCAATTAGGGTCTAATTAAGCCTAATTGGGAGGTGTCACCCAGACAGTCTGGCGCCAATGACACCCAATGACACACATAGGGTGATAATAGGGTGTTATTAGCTCCTGTAGATTAACAGAGTACTGCCTGTTCAGGGACCTAGATGCAGCCTTAACTGCATTCTTGGCCGCTGTAGTCTGTTTGAGTCGGGACTCTTTCTGCGCCTTATGAAGGTCATTTCGGCACTTCTGAATTTTGTTGTCAGTCCAGGGGGCCCTTTTCCTGTTTCGAGGGTATACAGGAACTGTTTCTGCAGCTGCTAACTTAACTGCTTGTGTAAAGGCAGTATAGCCCTTACAGTGATCTGCCGCCTCAGAGGCAAGAGCCTCATACCAGTAGTGTGAAGCTGTTGCTGCACTTGGCTGTTGCAACAGAGAGGACCAGTCATGCCGCGGCAAAGCAGATTTCGTTGTTCTGCTGATTGCAAATTGTTGTTGTTGTATGCAGATTGTTGCATTGTTGTTCCTTGATCCTGGATTAAGGACCCATATACTTGGCTGAAGGGGTATATGGCCTGGCCAGGTAGATGGTGATATACCAATGACTGGGCAGGGGTAGAGTGTTCTCATGTCCACTCTGAGTGCACTTCACTGCAACCTGCACATGGCAGCAGGGATACAGGGCATGGCCTAGCAGATGAGCTGCTCAGCCAATGGTGGGTCATGTGGGCCAGAGTAGGTATGGGTGATGGGCCTCATATCTGACTCCTCTGTGACACCCATCCTGTTGAATGGCAGACCAGGGTGGGGTATTTGCCCCTGAGCTGACTCGGCAAAAAAGCATTCCTCCCCCCCAACCCCCACTGCGGAGGTGCGGCCACTAGAGGCCAGTGGAATTACCGGACACAATAGGCCTTACAGGCGTCATTTATCTCCTGACTGGCTGCCTGTCTCACCCCCTACTGGTGAGAGAGCAGCCAACAATTCTTTGAGTCCCTTTCCTGATGACCTTTCTGGCCCAAACCCTGGGTCACCAGGGAGGCCAGATTGTAATGGGGAGAGGGATTCTGGAGTGGGAGGTTACTCTCATGTTCACCCCGACCAACCAAGCCATTGGTGAATCTGATGCAAGTCACTAGACTAGCCTCAGTTAACACGCTAACACTCGGGTCACCAATGCGACAAGGTGAGCTGACTGCCTTGGCAGATAAGCTTTCTCTTAGCGCAGTGGGTATTCAAGAGCACCGAATGCAGACTGGACAGACTGATGAGGTTCTGATTAAGGACATGGAGGGCGGTTGGAAACTCGGCCTTGCATCAGCAGATGATAGTGGCAATGGTGGAATTGGTCTATTGAGGAATCCAACTGCACATGCAACATTGGACAAGAGACCAAATCTTTAACCACATCATCCTTTGCCACTTCTCATGTTCTGGAAGACTGGCTAAGAAGTTTCCTAAGGTGGTTCTGATTGTGTGCTACTCTCGAAATAATGTTGCCCCGGTAGAGGTGGTGGAAAATTTCTACCACAATCTACAAGCAGCTACTGATGGAGTGGATCATCATGCATTCTTAACATTCCTGGATTGTTTTCGGCTGGAACCCAGTTCAAGAAGCGAACTGGAAAGCTATGGACTCATTGTGGACCCAGTGGTCACAAGTCCCAGATAGACCATATTCTGTTTCGTAGGAAATACAGGAGCTGTATACAAGACTGTAATGCATTTACACGTGGACCCTTCTCCAGTGATCACCTCCTTATTGTGGCCAAGGTAAGACTTAGTCTGCGTGATAGCAGAACAACGAAATCTGTTTTGCCGCGGCATAACTGGCTCTCTCTGTTGCAACAGCCAAGTGTGAGATTCAGCTTCACACTACAGCTGAGCAACAGGTATGAGGCTCTTGCCTCTGAGGCGGCAGATCACTGCGAGGGTTATACTGCCTTCACAGAAGCAGTTATGTTAGCAGCTGCAGAAACAGTTCCTATATACCCTCAATACAGGAAAAGGGCCCCCTGGAGTGGCCAAAAAATTCTGAAGTGACGAAATGACCTTATAAGGCGCAGAAAGAGTCCCAACTCAAGCAGACTACAGTGGCCAAGAATGCGCAGTTAAGGGGGAGGGTACACCATTTTGGTCCAAAATATGTCGAAATTTTTTTTATGGTCTATTATAATGCACGATTAAATGGTGTTTCCAAATCTGAAAACCGCTATTTAATAGCTCTTTTAGTTTTCAAGTTATAACAATTTCCATTTAGGGATTCCTATTGAAATTACTATTACTATGTATAATGAAAGGTCGATTATCCCCAAATATTTTTTTCATGAAATTGTCAACTTCAAAACTCTACTACTTCTACAATTTTTGAGTAATTAGTCTGAAACTTCCTGTGGGTGTCTAGATAGCCACCCTGCATAAAAGTATAAGACAACTTTTCGAAATTTTTTGTTATTAAAATTTAATACTATTTATAAAAAACCTAAAAATTAGCATAAATTTGCAGCGCCACCTAGCGGTGCAGTATTAATTTAACAAAATTTCGCCTGATAGTTATGTTGCCCCATCTTTGATCTATCATATAAAAAAACTTTCATGTGATTAGATTCAAAACTGTAAAAGCCTTAGGGTTTAAAATGCAACCAAGTATTTTTATTGTTAACTAGTATTAACTAATATTAAATAGCGAAAAAAAAAATTTTCTGACCTGTCATGTAGAATAGCATCTTAGGCACCTATATGCCAAATTTTAGCCAAAACCAAACAATTTTGAAACGCTGAGAGTGATAAATCGAAGAGTTGGCCAAAAATTGTGTACCCCCCCCCCCCCCCCCCCCCCCCTTAAGGCTGCATCTAGGTCCCTGAACAGGCAGTACTAATAAACCAACAGGTTTATGCCATCAATGATGCTGACGATTGCAGGCAATCATCCCAGGCATGGGAATCCATCAACTTGCTTACTGGGTGGAAAAGCCAACCAACCACCAAAAGGTTAAGGCTGAATCACCGGCCGATCGCCTCAATGGTTGGAAGCCCACATTAAAAAGCTCCTCAATAATGACAGGGTATTGCCTGATAACTTTATAGAAGTAAAAGTGTCTGAGTCTGTACTCCTAGATATTCCCATTGGCGATATCTCTTTTGCAGAAGTGAAGGCTGCTGCAAAGATCATAAAGACCAATCGTGCCAGAGGAGTAGATGGAGTTCCCCCTGAGGTCTTTAAAATACCTGAGTGTTTAAAGTTCATCTATCCCATCATATTATACATGTACAGAATAACAGGAGTCCCACAAGAAATGAAAACAAGTAAGTTGGTGCCAGTTCCCAAGAAGGGCAACCTAACACTCTATGGTTCTTTTCGGGGAATCTCATTGATCTCGATTGCTGCAAAGCTATACAATAGAATTCTATTAAATCGCATCAGGGATCCCATTGAGAGACTGCTCCGTGGAAATCAGAATGGGTTCCGTAAAGGTCGTGGGACCATGGAGCCCATTTTGGCACTTATAAGGATAATGGAAGGGTTATCAAAAAAGAAAGACAGGCATCTGGCTGCTATCTTTGTTGACTTCTTCAAGGCCTCTGATTCAGTATCTCGCTCACGTATGTTCAGCATACTTTCATTATATGGGATTCCTGATGAAATTATTGCAGCAATCAGATCACTATACGATGGTTCGACAACATTTGTGTCTACTGTTCATGGTGACACAGAACATTTGAAGTATTATGGGGGAACCTCCAAGCAGACACACTTGCGCCATTCTTGTTCATAATTCTGGTTGACTATGTTCTACGCATGTCCTTAGATCATCATAATGATGATGGGGGTGATGATAACTCTTCCTACTGGCTCCAGAAGTCGAGGAAATCCTGTCAAGATCCTAACTGATCTAGACGTTGCTGTTGACTTAGGAGTACTCTCAGAATCACTAGAGTTAGCCCAACGACTCCTCAGCTCATTAGAACAGGCTGCTTCTAGTGTTGGTCTTTTTATTCACTCCAAAAAGACCAAAATTTAACAGTTAACTTTGAAAGTCCTCAGCATGTCTCTGACCGGTTGAGCATAAGCTCAAAGGATGGTATGCTTGAGCATGTGGATGACTTCTGTTACCTGGGATCATGGATCCGGAAGTCAGGTGAGTACATTCGAATACTTAAGGGAAAGGCATGAGCAGCCTTGAATATGCTTTCCAGGATTTGGAATTCACAGAGAATTAATCGTAAACTTAAGGTTCGATTATTTAGAGCAGCAGTACCTCCAGTACTCTTCTATGGGAATCCATGCTGGGTTCTAACTGCTGAGGACACCAAATCTCTGGATGGCACATTCACAAGAATGCTACGCCGGGTTCATTGTGTCAAGTAAAATGCACACATCTCCAACCAGACACTATATAACATTAGAGGTGTCTCATTGGTTCCCCCAAGCTTGACACTAGAACGAATTCGCCTCCGCTTTGCAGGACATTGCTTTCGCCGTGAGGACCACCCAGTGCATAATCTTGTGCTTTGGTAGCCTTATGGAGTGAATTAGCATGGTGGATAGTCCATGACTTTCTTGAGACGCATCTTTAAGGATACTGGCCTTGAAGATGCGGATGATCTATCAAATGTCATGGGTGATAGCGAGATGTGGTGGCGCAATTTATCAACAAGCCGGCACAGCATTCTTAAAAATGCAGCTGCAGTGCAGCATGCCGATCCTAGTAGTAGTAGTAGTGTACACCCATCCAATGTGTAGAAGTCTTCCGAGACTGGAACCACAGATTAAATGAGATGATGAGGTCGCCTGCCCTCAATCTGAAACGGATCCAGGTGATTGAGGACATCTGTGCATGGTGATATAGGTTGTGACGGATAGGACAGTTTGGAGAGACCGGCCCTATAGGTGTGTCATAGTAGACATGTACCGTACAACAAGAGTCCCACAAGAAATGAAAACAAATAAGTTGGTGCCAGTCCCCAAGAAGGGCAACCTAACACTCTATGGTTCTTTTCGGGGAATCTCATTGATCTCGATTGCTGCAAAACTATACAATAGAATTCTATTAAATCGCATCAGGGATCCCATAGAGAGACTGCTACGTGGAAATCAGAATGGGTTCCGTAAAGGTCGTGGGACCATGGAGCCCATTTTGGCACTTAGAAGGATAATTGAAGAGTTATCAAAAAAGAAAGACAGGCATCTGGCTGTTATCTTTGTTGACTTCTTCAAGGCCTTTGATTCAGTCTCTCGCTCACGTATGTTCAGCATACTTTCATTATATGGGATTCCTGATGAAATTATTGCAGCAATCAGATCAGTATACGATGGTTCGACAACATTTGTGTCTACTGTTGACGGTGACACAGAACCATTTGAAGTGTTATGGGGCGTACTCCAAGGAGACACACTTGCACCATTCTTGTTCATTATTGTGGTTGACTATGTTCTACGCATGTCCTTAGATCATCATAATGATGATGGGGTGATGATAACTCCACCTACTGGCTCCAGAAGTCGAGGAAATCCTGCCAAGTACCTAACTGATCTAGACTTTGCTGATGACTTAGGAGTACTCTCAGAATCATTAGAGGGAGCCCAGCGGCTCCTCAGCTCATTAGAACATGCTGCTTCTAGTGTTGGTCTTTTTATTAACTCCAGAAAGACCAAAATTCTGACAGTTAACTTTGAAAGTCCTCAGCAAGTCTCTGATCGGATGAGCATAAGCTCAAAGGATGGTATGCTTGAGCATGTGGACGACTTCTGTTACCTGGGATCATGGATCCGGAAGTCAGGTGAGGACCTTCGAATACGTAAGGGAAAGGCATGGGCAGCCTTGAATAGGCTTTCCAGGATTTGGAAGTCACCTAGAATTAATCGGAAACTTAAGGTCCGATTATTTAGAGCAGCAGTAGTTCCAGTACTCCTCTACGGGAGTCCATGCTGGGCTCTAACTGCTGAGGACACCAAATCTCTGGATGGCACATTCACAAGAATGCTACGCCGGGTACATTGTGTCAAGTACAATGCACACATCTCCAACCAGACACTATATAACATTGGAGGTGTCTCATTGGTTCCCCCAAGCTTGACACTAGAACAAAATCGCCTCCGCTTTGCAGGACATTGCTTTCGCCGTGAGGACCAGCCAGTGCATAATCTTGTACTTTGGCAGCCTCATGGAGTGAATAAGCATGGTGGACAGCCCATGACTTTCTTGAGACGCATCTTAAAGGACACTGGCCTTAAAGATGCGGATGATCTAGCAAATGTCATGGGTGATAGGGAGTTGTGGCGGTGCAATTTTGTTGACAAGCCGGCACAGCATTCTTAAAAATGCAGCTGCAATGCAGCATGCCGATCCTAGTAGTAGTAATAGGTGTGTCCTTCCCCGCTGCGAAGCCAGACTTCTTTCAGTGTAACGATGAATGAAAACGTCATGTTATGACGGATCCTGAATATCTTTGTAGGGGGTAAAACGCTTCAGCCTGGATGAAATCCTGGAAGCCACATCCAGTAGAGTTTGAGAGCCTTCGATGGCCGGTGGATTGTCTAGGGATTTATACATACATACAGCCAGCAATGCAGAGCGTGGTGAGCAAGTCACTATTCCTCTTTCTACCACATCTAGGGAATTCGGCTATAGAATACCCAGGGGGTGAACCATGACCCCTCACAGCAGAACAACCTGAAGACTGAAAAGTTATTTTGGCGGTCTACACCCAGTAATTTATTTTCAAACTTTATATTTTAAAAACAAATGTCTTAGTTACATAAATTCCTATTAGCCTCAATTTTGTACAAAAACAATGTAAACATTTCTGTAACTTATCATATATCTCAATGTGTGTATATATAATATTTATATGCAAAAATGACAGGTTGTAATGGTTGATATTATTATGTTGATATAGATAAACATATAACAAGCCACCAAAATATATTTTGAAATAAATAACTTTTATTTAATAAGAATTTATTTCACCTCCACCAATAATAACATTAAAGTAGAATGAAAATATCAACGTTGACATCAAAGCTTATTGAGTTAACAACTTATGTTATCAACTTAGTTCATTTAATATATGTGACCCAACACATAGAAAGGGGTCAATTGACCAAAAAATGGTTTTTAACTTTTTGTTGGCTTTATATAGATAATTTAACGGAGAATTTCCCATTGAAAACCATTTGTTAATATCTCTTTTCGTTTTTGAGTTATTGTCGATTTAGTAAGACAAGGTTCTGAGATAATTTCATAGCAACATTCTGAGAAAATTAGATTTAAAATTTTCAAACCTTCCCGCCTTTTTCAGAAACCGCAGTGATTTTTCAAACATCATTTGAACATTTCTGAATGGAATGGTTATTCAATAACATCAACATAATTAGAGCATTGAAAGTTTCCATGGACAGTTATTTAATATATTTTGTCAGTTTTAAGGTTTGACAGATTCTTTTCATGTATGTTTGTCTGTCTGTATGCATACCCTTATCTTATTTTGTCTATGAAATAATAAAGAAATTGCAATACCTAATCAAAATATTTGCTACCGGGGATTTCTTGGTCGGTAATCTTTTTATGGTGTCAGTTTTAATGTTTGTCAGAATCTATACGGTCAGTATGTTTGTATGTCATTCTGTTTGTCTGTCTGTATGTATGTATGTATGTCTGACTTACAGACATACATATAAACAGGCAGTAAAGATGCTGTTAAACGTAAAAACTGATATCGGAAATGTCTTCGCCGACATATAAAACCCCCATATAGCCATATTTTGGTTAGGGTTAAATACTATTCTTAATTTTTTGACGGACATACATACAGACAAACAGACTGACTGACATACAGACATACATCTAGACAGACAGTCAAGATATCGTAAACATGAAAAACTGGCATCGAAAATGGATTCACCGACCTGGAAAACCCGCCAGAGCCATATTTTTATAAAGTTAAATTATTTTTTCAATTTTTTCACTCACATACATATAGACAAACAGACTGACAGACAAATAGACAGACATACATACAAAAAGACAATTAAGATGCTCTCAAACGTAAAAACTGATATCGGAAATGAGTTCGCCAACCTAGAAAACCCCCATAGCCATATTTTGGTGAGGTTATGTGATTTTCTTTATTTTTTTGACTGACAAACAGACAGACAAACAGACAGACAGACATTTTCTGTAAGTACTGTAACCTTATAAGTTATTTTTTTGGATTCTACGTTAAATTTCGATCTTAAATCAATAAAAAAATGAAATTGAAATTTTTTTTGTTTTCTATAATTTTTTCATATATTTGAAATTTCTGGAAAATGAGATTATTTGAAATTGACCCCTTTCTATGTGTTGGGTCACATATATTTTATAGAATTAAACAAGAGCAATATTAGTAACCTAATGCTAATAAATATATTTATTTGTAGAATATTATCCAAATTATATATATTATTGGATATATCAATTGATAAATTAAGGCCGGACTACCGGACTACCGGACTACCGGACTACCGGACTACCGGACTACCGGACTACCGGACTACCGGACTACCGGACTACCGGACTACCGGACTACCGACCAATTTTGTTTGAAATCCGGAGGTCAGCTCCACAAATGTTATAGGTTAAATTTTTAGTTAAATTTTTAGTTTAGTGTTTTTATGAAAATTATATATATAAATATTTGGCAAAATTCTAATAAATTTTTGGCTTTATTTGGCTGTAAGAACAGAAATATAAAAATTCCAACCGATAAATTTTAAAAAACAATTTTAAAAAAACCCTTTCGATTGAGCCAAAAATAAAGAAAATTTGAAAAACTTGAGTTTTCGAGATAATTGCCTTCAAAAGTTTAAACCTCCCCTCCAAAACTGGCTGTCTGTAAGGCAGTAAACTGGCTGGTTGGTTAATCATTTCTGACACGATAGAAGCACATCTCCGGGCTAAAACTTTCATTATTTTCGGTTTAGGTTTAGAGTAGGGTTTCCGGGGTCGCTGATTTCATATCCGATGTCAGTTTTACGGTTTGGTGGAATCTTGTCTGCCGGTCTGGCTGTCGATTGTCTGTCTGTCTTAAAATTATTCGAACATCGTTAAAAAAAACAGCGATAACTCGAGAACTAAAAGAGGTTTCGCTATGCGGTTTTCAGTTTTGAAATTTGTTGGGAAGTGGGTTTTGGGTAATCCGGCATTAATATCAATTTTTGGTGATGGCGCAATCCTGTATATAACGAGAAAAACAAGATGTCACAACCAATAGAGAATTTGTTTGTTTGTTTGTCTGTCTGTAAGCCTGCAGTCTTTCAGTTATTATGTTATGTATGTATTATAGTTAAATTTAATTTCAATTTGGTTGTAAATATATTTCAGTAAATTTAATATATTTCTTTTTAGTTAATTATATTAAAACAAGCTTTAGTTGACAGTGTTGATGTGATCAATCAGAATCTAAAATTCAGTTAGTTTGAAATAGTTTGGCCTTATAAGGAAGTCACCATATTTCCCTACAGCCTGTAGGAGTTGAACCCTTTTCTTAGGGGGTACATTCGCTTTAACATTCACTTCCGTCTGATTCCTAAACGATTCCGACGAAGCTTTGTTCCAATTATATCCAGTAGATGAAGTTGTTTCCGTGTTTACACCTGTTCGCACTCCTACAGACACCGGTACCGCAGCGACTGATACGTGAACACCAACTTCCCCACCTATGGAGTAACTTTCTTCCATTGACTTAGACATGGAACTCATCCGGCTCTGTGATTTGCTAATTCCAACCTTTTTACCAAAATGTACATGACTTTGGGACGCTGATCTGCTATTGTCGAAGGTAAGAATAATTTCCCAGTTTTCTTTAAACTCCCATTCTTCCCTACTGCCCATATTCCAACCGTGAAATACCATAGTTTCATCGAATTGATCCGTTTCTCCGTGAGGCACGGCAGTGACACACGGGGAAGACGAACTGGCACTCTTCACTTTAAGCACACGTTGCACCTTGTGTGTCTCATGTGTTTCAACTCGCAATACAAGTTTATCTTCATTGTCATTTACTTTTAAACAGAAGTAATTACCAGGTTTCTCTGTAGGAGTAGATGCCAGGGCATATTGAATACGGGCCTTATTGACTCGCCAATTTCCTTCAATAATTCTGTCAGCCAAACTTGGAAAACCTTTAGATCTAAATTGATCTTTATTCCGATAGCCCTTAATATAGAAGTAGGCTGCTATTTCGTAATTGAAGACAGGTTTGAGACGAAAACGACATTCAGTTCCAGAATCTGATAATATCAATTCAAAAAGTTCACTTTTAGTGGCATCCTTTTTGGAACAAGTCAGCAAACTGAATAGACTATCATCGAACTCTCCTTGAGACAGCAGGGTTTTATGGTATGTTTGTAAAATAATATATCGATCGCCGATCATTAACTCTTTTAGATCTGCGTTATACCCAACAGTGAACCGCCATAACTGACTCTTCGAGGTCACATTATGCCAACCTGCTGACACTTTCTCTGACATGGAACATAAAATGAGAATGTTAACGAATATATTCATTTTAATTATATATATATTTTAATTAACAAGCCAGGGAAGCGGCACTTAAACAACAACTGGGCAGTAAAAGGTTAAAATATAGACAAATAAATAATTATGTAAAAAGTATTAAAAAGCACGAAAATTTAGAATTCCTTGGTTACGTTACAACTGAGGATTAATCTTGGTTGCTAACTCAGTAAGGCTGCGCGAATATCCTGGACAATCCAGCAAGTGTAGAAGAGGAGCCGCTCCACCGCACAACTTGCAATGGCAATCTGGGGAAATATCGTGGAAAACATTAGATTGGCAGACCAGATGGTGAAAGCATGAATCGAGAAGCGTGCGATTACGTGTCTGGATTCAGATCTTGGCTCGGTCCAGTTCCTGTTTATAAATCCAGGGGCAGTCCAGAAATCCGAGTTGATCTCTCTGTGTTTTTCTTAGATTGTGCCGATGTGTTTTTTGAATTCATCGGTCGCAGGAAAATTGCTATTCGATTGAAGTTCTTTGGCCAAATGGGTTTCCTGGCACAGAGCGAAGACCAACCGATTTTTCGAGCTCTTGTGGACGCCTAAAACTCGTTTTAAGAATGCTGCCTTAATTCTGTCAATCATTGTAAAATTTGCCACTGTTAATTGGGGCCAAATAGCGAGTAAACTGTATGAAATAATAGGTAGAATTTTAAAGTTAAAAAGCTTTATGGCTGTCGAAAGAGATAACAATCGTGGGTTCTTTATGGAATGAGTTACTGCTAGAGATTTAGTGAATACCTTAACCCTATTACCACTACTGGGGGGGGGGGGCCGAATCGGCCCCTTCCTAGTTTTTAGTTGCTGTAACTATGCAACCACATTACGTACCGGCCCAATTTTTTGTGAGAATTAGTCAAATTTAATGCCGCATCTTTTGCAAAAAACGCTGTTGCAATTGGATTTCTACTTTTCGATGTGGGTGCCACCTCAAAATTTGGTCTCCAGCACCAAATTTTTTGAAATTTTCGAATTTTACAAAGTCATTCGTGATTTAGTAATTATTTGTGTTTGGGCTATTTTTATTTATTTTCATTGGTTTGGATCACTCTAATGCTCTATACAAGTATGTAAGTGTAGTGGTACGTCATTTTTGGAGCACCAAATTTAGGGCGTGGCACTTTAAAATTTCAAAATTACTTTATTCGGAAAATGTACTAAAGTTCTGATTTCGAATCATTTTTATTGGTTTTCTGGAGCGCTGAATCGATTAAAAGTAGTATAGAAGCCTGAAGACTTAGTGGTTCGCCATTTTTGGTGCACCAAAATTAGGGTGTGGCACTTCAAATTTTGAAAAATACGAGATTCGGAAAATACACTGAAGTTTTGATTTGCAAAGCATTTTTATAGGTTTTCTGGAGCGCTGAATCGATTGAAAGTAATATAGAAGCCTGAAGACTTAGTGGTTCGCCATTTTTGGTGCACCAAAATTAGGGCGTGGCACTTCAAATTTTGAAAAATACGAGATTCGAAAAATTCACTAAAGTTTTGATTTTAAATTAATTTTATAGGTTTTCTGGAGCGCTGAATCGATTGAAAGTAATATAGAACCCTGAAGACTTAGTGGTTCGCCATTTTCGGTGCACCAAAATTAGGGCGTGAGTAGTAGGAGAAGCATAGCCCTCCAATAACTCCTCCCTAGCCTGGGCTACGGGCCACATCTCGGAGGCAATTAAAAAATGCCAAATTCCGGTGCTAAATCGAGGTGTTTAATGACCATCTGTCACCATCAATATTGATTCGCGTCGTTGCCTTCAGCCAATCGCTGCCTATCACCTACGCGTAGCCTAACCTCGCGATGCCCTCCTTACTCCTACAGCTGTTACCTCCCGTCAGTATTGGTTCGTGTCGTTGCATCAACCAACCATAGCATATTCATCTTCGCGTACCCAAACCTCTCATCGTGTGGCTAGCCCCACACTACCCTATTATATCGATTCGATCGCCAACTCACCAC
>JAUCBJ010008556.1:0-17813 GCA_032718475.1 Nemertoderma westbladi | reverse complement strand
CAGTCCTTATTATAGTAGTCCTTGACAGAAAGTAAACCTGTAGTTGGTACCACCAGTACAATACAACAAATCTTCAAAGCCTAGTATGATATGGAATGCCCGCCAAAACATTGCTATCCTTTGTAGGCCTACTACACACCATACTTCACTTCTATTGGACAATTTTAATTAAAAAAAAAGCGGGAAATTATGTAGGTAGGAAATTCCCCACCTCTGTAATTCCATTAAATGACTTCACAAATTTGTTATTATTTCCTCTTAAAAATTTTTCAAATTTGCTAAATTTTTTTAAATATAATAAGGATTGGATATATTTTTGTATATTTGTTAAGTACTGATAAGTACTTGGAATATCTAGTACACGATTTTTAAAACATTGTAGATTACAAAAGTACTTTGGACTTAACAAATTTAACAAATATTTACACTGTAAATGGCATGGGCTTAGTTAGTCTACTCTGATTTTTCAATAGGGGGGTGTACTGAAACCGGTTTGAGCCCATCCCTTAATTCAAACTTCCTACCATTGCCATCCAATATCCTACGGCCTTTGCACTTCACAGTCACCTTCAACCACCTAATAAACCCACCAGTCAGTACATAATATTGTAACATCACCCCTGGCATTATCTCCACCCAATTGGAGAGCATCACCCTTATTAAGTCGGCCCTTTCCTATTACGCTTGGCTTACATACATCAACCAGGGAATTATAATATCCAAAACTCTCAATGACATAAAGTTCAGTGTATACATTATTGGTCAGGCTGTTACTTGTCAATTTCAATCATAACTTAATATGTATTCAACAGATCCTTGCTAAAGAAAGACCATCATCCTTAGTTAGTGATAATTAGGGGTCAATTCCACATTGACCCCGAACACCTTGTTTCTGTAAGGGGCCACATTTCACCAATTCAACAGTCAGTAACACTTGGCCTTGTTGGTGGCAGCCCTTGGTGCGCTATATTGGCTCAGATTCTCAGCAATCGGGCGCGACTGTTATTGGTGTTATTAACACACCTATACTCTCCTTTACTTCGGCTAGTATCGCTGGGGCTTAGGAGCGTGGGTAGTTCCCGCTGAGACAGAGCTTTTGGCCAACCAGTGCTGTAGTGCTTGCGCACTCTGCCCGTAGGCTCATTGGAGCAACTCAGTCAAACCTCTTGAGTCGTAGGACAAGGTAGCAGCTAACTTCCTGCGTCAAATCGGTCCCACCGAAGCTGCACCAAGTTTATTACTGTACGACTGTTTTAGCAACCTATTTTCATTTTAGACCTTTTTATGTTCTGCTCTATATTTTGGCGTTATAATTTTTTTCTTGTGTTATTTTTCGAGGCTATACTTTGGATCCTAACGGACCCAAAGCACCCCTCACCCGGTTTCTCTGTTTCCCTCTTCCCAGAGACTTTTATATGGTGTAGGTACCGTAGGACTACACTATTTTTGATCCAAGGAAGACATTAATAACATCTGGAAAATAGAAATCACTGTGTTTTTGTACTATCTTGAAAGGGTTGTGGAAGTCCGTCGGATTTCCAGACGGAAGTCCTAGTAGTAGTAGTGGAAGTCCGTAAATAACAAGTCGTTGAAGGACTGTGTTTTATGCGAGCTATATTCAAGTCTGTCTTCTCGACCGAGAAACCAAAACAGTAAACGAAGTGTATTAGCACTTGGAGTTATTTTGAGATACTTTTAAAAGCCGTTTAGGAGATAATCGTGCTGAAGGCACAAGAAATCCTTTACATGGACAATCGGCCAATCAGAAGGTTTTTTCCGGTCAAAAAGGTATAAAAGGTGCCGACAGAGAAAGTAGTTAACAGTTCGCTTATTTTCCGCCCTTGCGACTTCACAGTCTGTAATTCTTCCACCGATATTTTCGGCAGTATACCAAAGTCGAAGTGTGTTCTCATCGCTAAAGTTTCCAAGTAAAGCGAGATAGGCTAAATCAATATTTTATGGTCATTTCCCAAAAGACTATTTTACGGTCTTCTCAGAAAAGTTTTACAGACGCGGTCTTTCTGAAAAGAACAAGTTTTGAGTTTTGTACATGAGGTCTACTACTGTATTGGACATACAGTAGAGTATTGTCATATTTTAGTACTGAACCGCTTGGAATATGCACTAATGATAAACGACGTATACGCATAGTTATGGGTAGCACCTACTGTATACGTAGTTTGCGTAGCACCTACGCGTAGTTTGCGTAGCTATCCTATGTGTCGAACTACGCGTAGTACATTTTACATTGTTTTTTTGTAGTTTACATTATTAACCTTGCCTATGCATCCATAGCATGCAACCATATCGCTGAAATCCTGATCGCCATTACATGTAATCTTGATTATAAAGGTTGGCACAGTGGGAGTGCATAAATCTATTGTTAAAGCCAGAAGCCAGCATAAGCCAAAACTGCTGCTGTTGTATTTACAGTATGTTCGTTAATTAGTGCTGGAAGTACGTCAGTAGGTACAGTAAATAGTAGATGAACAGATACAAAAAGAGCAACCCAATACAACTCAAAGTACAGAAAATACTGTATGTTAACAAAAGGTCGATTTAAAATTGTAGGTCGCCCTCTCAGCACGAATGCTGTTAAAAGTTAGGCAGACAATTAGGCCTCTGCAGTATTTGTTAGCGCACTTGACAAAAAAGGACGTTTTTAACCTCTATTTTATATATTTTGAATCTTTCCGATTGTTTTGTGTAGAGCACACAAGAATGAGAGTAAAAAAACCCAGTCTGAAACACTTGAAACGGTAGGGCGCTAGTGTACCTTCAATGGAAAGCCGTTCTAGATAATCACTTTTATTCCTTCTTCCCCACAATTGTATTGATTTGTACACTATGGTGTTAACTTAGATTGACTTTGATTTTATTTACAATGAACGTACAGTACACGTTCGTGGGGCCTTCGCGCAGCACGAGGCCCAGTTATGAGATACAAATTAAAACTGAGCGACTGTATCACAAAATCAGTATTTGAGAAATTTACCCACACCACCAATCAATTAAAGAAAGGGGTACAGTACGTGTTCAGCCCTTTTAATCTGCACCCCCCCCCCCCCTTCCCACCCACCAATACATAACCGCGACATCTACCACCCACGGAAGGGTAGCACGAACTTATTTCCAATCGCACGTTCAATTTGCAAAGCCAGGTGGTTTATAGGAATATAATAAACGCAGTACTCGTTTTCATTATAAGCCTCGTTGCGTTCGTCCTGTTTTGAATTTAAATATATTTCTTAAACGCAGGGTAGGACGATCTTTATAATAATAATAACTAGGGATGCGATCAATGTGTGAAGCCAGGGTTTATATAATAATATAGTCAACGCAGTACTCGTCTTCTTTATAGGCCTCGTTGTGCTCGTCCTGTTTTGTATTTAAATATATTCTCTAAACGCAGACTGACGATCTTTATAACTACCAATGCGTTCAATAGGCGCAGCCAGGTATGGTTTATAGGAATATAGTCTACGCAGTACTCGTCCATATTATATGCCTCGTTGCGCTCGTCGCTCGTCCTGTGTTGTCATATAATATTTTTCCTAAACGCAGACTGACGACCTTTATACAGTTATAACTATGCGAAGTTTCGAAACTGTGCGAGTAACTGCTGATACATTTATGTGGAGATGTGTGATACAACGCCAACGCATCGTATGCCGATGTAGTAATATGGGTAAGGAAATAATATTAAATCAATGTACACTCTTAAAGCTGCAGCGAAAAAATGTAGCTAATTTCCTAGGTTACATATAAAATAATAATATTATTTTTAAGAACATTAATTTTACTACTTTACAAAAATTCAATTAAAAAATAACCAGACAAATACATTGTGGAATAAACTATTTCATATATAAGGCTACACAACAGCCATGCCATGGATTCTATTTATGTATTATATCTGTCATTTACCTGAGAGCAACACAACATTTATAGTAGAGTCAATAGTGGATTTAGAGAATGCTGTCTGGGCTGGAATAGCAATACTGGTTGCCCCTATTACTATTCCTCTCTGGATAGTCTTAGCAACAACTCCCAGCCAGCAGCAGAGACTTGACCAATAATCATTCCCAGCAACTGGGAATGACACACACATCCCATCTATGTACCAGCATGTTGGCCAATAAATGAGCAGTATTTAATGAGAATAATTTTTTTTGCCGTTTTAATTACTTTAGATCAATTAAAGACACAATTATTAAAGCAAATCACTTGAACTAATTAAAAACTATAATAGAATGGCGTATGGGGATTACATCTGTATAATTTTTAATTATAATTATTTAAATCTTATACTGTAAAACAATTAATTTCCTTTAAAAGGCAGGTTGAAAATGGTGTTTTTACCGTAATAACTTAATTAACTAATTAACTGCTATTATCTTAGCTTCTCGAAGGCCACACGGAAATTCTACTTGGAAATTTTCTAAACTTTTGCCAAACAACATGTGTACCAAGTTTGGATAGATTTCATCAAAGATTGGCCGAGTTATTAACGTTTAAAATTGAACACGACAGAACGACAGAACGACAGAACGACAGAACGACAGAACGACAGAACGACAGGTTGATTAATGGTACCACTACGCTAAGGCTCACTCACTTCGTGGCTCGCCCCACAATTTCATACATTCGAATTTACCTACTAGTCCAGTCAAAATAGGCAAAAAAAAGGGCTCAACCTCGGACAAATTGCATCAGAATTTAATTTAATATTTTAGGCCCAAATTTTATGCTTATCAACATATCCAAAATCGGCCCAAATAGGGTTGTTGTAACTTGGTTAAATAGACCATTTCACCATGGCAACAGAAAGTCATACATAAATCAACCATTTCCTATAATCCTACGGAATTCTAACCTTGACCTACCCCACCCAAATCACTATCGGAGAATCCGATGGGGCACTTTTTGAGACCCGGTTACCATGACAACTATGAGAATTACATCGTCGAAATTAATTGTACAGGAAATTTATGAAATTTTGGAAACGTATCCGTATTGCGTGTTCCCATTGTTGCAAAATTAGGAAACTCTGTAATTATATTGTCCTTAAGCATAATTGTTTTTTTATATATTCGGCGTTGAAGTGGTATATTAGTTGGCCTGTAACCTAGGTAATAAGAAAATAATATCACCTATAATGTTTCTCCAGTTTAAATATAACCAATTCAGAATCAAGTACCTCACATGTTGCTATGTTCAGACCATAAATTGCCAGCCAATCATGTCATTTCTTGTTGCCATGGCAACCAAAAATATTATTTAATATGTGAAAATTCCATCAAAATCATTTCATATGTTCTTCAGACGCATATCAATATGTTACATAGTCAACATTCATGATCACAAGCGAAGTCATTATTCTGCTGTTACCATAGCAACGGGCATATTTTAGTATTTATGTAGTTATAGTAACGTATTTGCCATTGGATTTTATTACATAGCATTTTATTGACATTGGAAGTTAATCATATTAAAGATTATTGAAAAAATTCGGTTTAATATACATTTCAGTATTTTGTAGCATAGATCTGGAGTCAGGGTAGCTCGTGAGGATCTCGAGGCTCTGGAGAAGGATTACGAGGAGGTCGGAGTTGACAGTGGCGGAGTCGAAGATGAGGAAGGAGAGGAGGAATACTAGATGAAACCTTTACAAACTCTATTCAATCAGCCGTTATTTCTAGAACAAGTAGATTAGTGTTATATCTTAAATCTGTGTTGATATATTAGTATTATTGAAATATTTTGTAGCATGAGATGCTGTAGACAATTACAAAATTATATTCGAATGACCTTAATTTACTTAGCAACGAAAGTTTTCCTTAGCAACCGGGGTCTTTTGGTACCAACATCGCGTTTTATAGTGATAACATGTTTTTTATTGAGCTGTGAAGTTTAACTAACAGTAGTAAGTTCTTCTTGGCAACGTTGAATTGTGTATAGTAACAGCGAGTTACCTTAGCAACGGTTAGTTTCACAAGGTAGCAACGAGTTTTCAAATACTGAAATTACCAAGTTTCCTACATCAATGTTGAATCTTACTTATCAATGGCGAGTTTTCCTTAGCAATATATTTACAGAATATTTTATATGGTATCAGAAATAATAAATACTGGTATTTTACTGTACCAGTACAGCACCTAGCTATATAATAAATTATATTACTCTTGGTGTGCTACTCACAGATATTGCTTGTCGGTTAGATCGTTTTTGGTTAGATGGGATACCGATATGCAATTTATACTAAATACTGTACTTGTGGTATATGTTTACCTGTACGAAAATTGACACTGCATATCTGGTGATAAACCGCTCCTGTGGCAGGAAAATCACCCATATCGTGTATGAAAGCTCTAACTCTGATTGACCAAGCGCTGCTGTATTTGTCACAAATTGCTAATAGCGTTTGTTGGAATGATAGCGTTTTTACAGGAACGAGTGTAAATCCATGTTTATCTATATCTCTCAACTTTCCATCTCTGGTAATGTCTCCACATCCGCAAAACAAACATTTATATTCATAATGTTGGGAACCAGAACGTTGTTTGTTGTGTGTTTCTTGATGATTACTATCACCAGCCCCCTCTTTTTCTACTTAGATGTAATAATTATTTTGAGTTAGTATATTTTTCTCTGCATTTTGAATGCACAGACTGACCTTTGGCAGGGGAGATATTTTCCTTTCGTATTACGCTTGCTCTGATAATTCCTTCACAACATTTTGAAATTGAATTAGTTTTTGTATAATGATATGACATGAATATAGTAACGGACATAGTAAAATTTAAATGGTTCACAGTTTTAATAAATCAAAATTTCTAACTCTATTACTATTTGTAGCAAATCCACAACTGATACAAACTTGAAGGAACTTACGTCAACAATAGGGGCCATAGCATACCCGATTGAGGTTCATTAGAAATTCCTGTTAACAAGGAACCGGGCTAAATTAAATGCTAATTTGAAGCATAACGTCAAGTTGTTTTGAATTGGAACCAGTTCCTACCCCCACTATATCATTTATTATGAATCCGAGGGTAAATCTTTTCGACCTACGCGTAGGCCTACGCGTAGCTACGCGTAGCTACGCGTAGCTACGCGTAGTTTGTAACTTCCATTCCTGTCATTTACCGGTAGGGCCAGACTTACTGCCTTTTTAACAACTACGCGTAGGTGTTTTAAAACTACGCGTAGTTATTTTGGAACTACGCGTAGGTATTTTGAAACTACGCGTAGGTGCTACGCGTAGCTACGCGTAGGTGCTACGCGTAGCAGTCCTGATAACAATGATTTTTCATTTCAGGTCCGGTAGGGTTGAGTTGTTAGGCAAGTATCGGTATATGTCAGGTATCTGATTATCAGACAAATGTAATAACAGAATCGGAAACTCATATCTCTACATACAGCACTGGTAATAAATAATATTCGGTTCTTTCACATACAAACACAGAGGATGAATAAAAAGTAAACTTGAAATTCACGTCTCATGATTCAAGTATCTTTGTTTCCATTGGATTATTTAAATATTGAACAGTAGTAAACAAAGCGACCAGTCTACCGGTGAAGAGGTTAAGCGAAAGCTGATAAATACTGCATATAATCAAATTGTTTGGTCAAAAGACAAGTGCAACCAATCATGGTAGACAATTTAGTCTCCCCCTCCCCTTGTCAAGGGGTTAACATATTAAATACAGTATATCCTTGCCCTATCGTGAACAAAGGCAATAAAAAGCATAGAGAATCGATAAGAACCATCGGCCTATTTCCTTTGTAAACTATTTTTGAACTCTAAACATTAATTATTAACACATTTTACCGCCCGCAACGCATGAAGTGAAGAATATGTAGTTTTCGCGTATTCCTCTATATAGAGTATACAGGTATAGGATACATTACTGTTGAAAGCATTTGATGGTTGTGGGTTGTTTATTGAACATACCGTATTGTGTCTTATTTTAGTACTGACTCGCTTGGAATACGTAAGCCTACTAATGATAAACGACGTACTGACGTATAGGCATAGTTATGGGTAGCACCTATGCGTAGGTCGCGTAGGACCTACGCGTAGCTACGCGTAGCACCTACGCGTAGTTATTGTTAAAACTCTGAAACTGGTGATATATGACCCAATGTTGCGAACTACGCGTAGCTACGCGTAGCTACGCGTAGGCCTACGCGTAGGTCGAAAAGATTTACCCTGAATCCGATTCACTTCGTTCAACTTCCCCTCCCTCCCATAGTTTCCATAAAAACCACTTCAAAAGACGTTTTCCTATAAAAATCGAAAATTTGTACATAAACTACACAATTAAATTTTATATTCTATTTTCTATTCTAATTCAGTATCTACAGTATATATATGTGGTGTGTCAAGTAGAAACGGGTTATATAAAAAATATCAATATTTATTTATGGTGGATAGGCTGGTAGATAATTTTTCGGGCTATCTAGTGGTATATTACACTTAGCTTCTATCATTTTCGATTTTGGAATAATTTTACGAAACTAAAGGGTAATCGCTCATAATTTCTTCAAAACGAGATCAGAGTTCAAAACGACACTAGACATCCATTCATATTTCTGTCTGTCGGTCTGTCAAACATTAATAAAGCATCCCAACTAATTAAAATTCTCGCTAAAGAGGTTTTTTGTATTCGTGGTTTCATTTCCGATGTTAGTTTTAACATTTCACGTAATATAGATTGTCTGTCCATTTGTCTGTCTGTCCGTTTTTGTGTCAGACTGTCCGTCAAACATTAAGAAAGCATACAAACTAACTAAAATTTTTGCTATTGGGGTTTCTCGGGTTCGTGATTTCATTTCTGATGTCAGTTTTCACATTTCACGAAATCTAGACTGTCCGCCTGTCCGTCATTTTGCCAATTTGTCTGTCATTAGATATTTGTTCACAAAGGATTGCTTCCACGTGGTTTAAATCAAAATTTTCGAATTCCTCGTAAAATTTTGAGTCAGAAACTGTCGTTCTAGCCCATAGGGTCTTGCAAGAAGAAAAATATACATATCGTAAAACTTTAAATGCGTTTTTCTCAGAACGCCTTTTTTTTTATATAATCCGTTTCTACTTGACACGCCACATCTGTATATCACAAGCAAATGCCTCTTCACCAAGGCTGAACAACGAACTAAGAATAGTTTTATTCAATTTAATTAGCTACGTGGTTGCATTTCCTTTAGGAATTGCTTTTCTAATAAATATTAAAAATTTAAAAGTATCAGTACAAACCCTTCAACCTTTTCTCCTAAATTATCTTCAGCTGTAAGAGTCTATTAACTTTTATTATTGTAAGACTCTATTAAATTATACATCGATCGTGATAACTATCCATATCTGTATCCCATCTAACCAAAAACTATCTAACCGACAAGCAATATCTGTGTGTAGCAAACCAAGAGTAATATAATTTATTATATAGCTAGGTGCTGTACTGGTACAGTAAAATACCAGTATTTATTATTTCTGATACCATATAAAATATTCTGTAAATATATTGCTAAGGAAAACTCGCCATTGATAAGTAAGATTCAAAATTGATTGGAGAACTTGGTAATTAAGAAGACTTGGTAATTACAGTATTTGAAAACTCGTTGCTACCTTGTGAAACTAACCGTTGCTAAGGTAACTCGCTGTTGCTATACACAATTCAACGTTGCCAAGGATAACTTACTGCTGTTATTTAAACTTCACAGCTCAATAAAAAACATGTTATCACTATAAAACGCGATGTTGGCAAAAATAGACCCCGGTTGCTGAGGAAAACTTTCGTTGCTAATTATATTAAGGTCATTCGAATATAATTTTGTAATTTTCTACAGCATTTCATGCTACAAAATACTGAAATGTACATTAAACCGAAATTTGAGTATTTTTAATAAGTCCCTCCCGAATTAGGATCAAAACTCCCGTTGCTATGGTCAAAATTCAAGATAAGATTAGATTTAGATAAGAGAAGATAAGATTTGTTAAATAAAATAACCGTAGCAGACTCCACATGGTTTACACACATTCTACGTATGTCCTTAGATCATTATAATGATGATGGGGTGATGATAACTCCACCTACTGGCTCCAGAAGTCGAGGAAATCCTGCCAAGTACCTAACTGATCTAGACTTTGCTGATGACTTAGGAGTACTCTCAGAATCATTAGAGGGAGCCCAACGGCTCATCAGCTCATTAGAACATGCTGCTTCTAGTGTTGGTCTTTTTATTAACTCCAGAAAGACCAAAATTCTGACAGTTAACTTTGAAAGTCCTCAGCAAGTCTCTGATCGGATGAGCATAAGCTCAAAGGATGGTATGCTTGAGCATGTGGACGACTTCTGTTACCTGGGATCATGGATCCGGAAGTCAGGTGAGGACCTTCGAATACGTAAGGGAAAGGCATGGGCAGCCTTGAATAGGCTTTCCAGGATTTGGAAGTCACCGAGAATTAATCGGAAACTTAAGGTCCGACTATTTAGAGCAGCAGTAGTTCCAGTACTCCTCTACGGGAGTCCATGCTGGGCTCTAACTGCTGAGGACACCAAATCTCTGGATGGCACATTCACAAGAATGCTACGCCGGGTTCATTGTGTCAAGTACAATGCACACATCTCCAACCAGGCACTATATAACATTGGAGGTGTCTCATTGGTTCCCCCAAGCTTGACACTAGAACAAAATCGCCTCCGCTTTGCAGGACATTGCTTTCGCCGTGAGGACCAGCCAGTGCATAATCTTGTACTTTGGCAGCCTCATGGAGTGAATAAGCATGGTGGACAGCCCACGACTTTCTTGAGTCACATCTTAAAGGACACTGGCCTTAAAGATGCGGATGATCTAGCAAATGTCATGGGTGATAGGGAGTTGTGGCGGTGCAATTTTGTTGACAAGCCGGCACAGCATTCTTAAAAATGCAGCTGCAATGCAGCATGCCGATCCTAGTAGTAGTAGTAGTAGCAGACTCCACACAATTTTTTTCAATAATCTTTAATATGATTAACTTCCAATGTCAACTTCCACTGTATAACTACATAAATACTAAAATATGCCCGTTGCTATGGTAACAACAGAATAATGACTTCGCTTGTGATCATGAATGTTGACTATGAAACATATTGATATGCATCTGAAGAACATATGAAATGATTTTGATGGATATCTTACTTTTTTACCGTTTTAGTACAATTAGCACGATTTATATACTACATCTTACTATATATACTATATCTTACTTATAGCTAAGACTATATTGGTTTTATCTATTCCGGTAATATTCGCTCTTGTTTTTGTTTCACTTTCTTCCTATGTTTTGATCTACCTGTACACGTAACTAACTACACAATATTCGAGATTACAGGATTAATATTTACACAGTAGGCCTACATTGTACATTTCACATTTGTTCATCCTAAATAATGCCCTCTACTGCTCTATAAATGCTATGCTACCTACATGTGATTATATTTTATTTGTGTATTGATAGAGACTGACTGTGAGAGTAAAGAGACTCATGACCCGGTTTAGGCTTTTGCCTTTTTGGCAACTACTAACTGTACTATTTGTTATATGGATATGCTAATACTGTAATAATGCGGTACGATCTTATTGGATAAGAATGATTAATAATACAGTATATAACCCTCAACTCCAGATCTTTCACTGGTGACGACTGGAAAATACGACGGAAACTGCTCAACGACTTCATTGATCGCCTGACTGATCAACTTATACCGGAACGACCCGATATAAAGTTGAAAACACGAATTCCTTCACGGACTCGTTATCACCACACGACCAACCAACTTATACCGGAACAACCCGATATAAACTTCCTGCATGGACTCGTTATCGGCGCACGACGACCAACTTATACCGGAACGCCCGATATAAACTTGAGAGCACAAACTCCTTCACTCAACGGCGATACAAACTTGAAAGCACGAATTCCTTCACGGACCCGTTATCGCCGCACGACCGACCAACTTATACCGGAACGACCCGATATAAACTTCCTTCACGGACTCGTTATCGCCGCACGACCGACCAACTTATACCGGAACGACCCGATATAAACTTGAAAGCACAAACTCCTTCACTCCACGGCTTAGATATCACTGCACGATCGGCCAACTTATATTAGAACGACCCGATATAAACTTGAGAATATAAACTCCTACACGGTTTCATTTATCGCTGCGATAATTCGACTGACTTATACGATGCGTTTTCGGAATTCATAGCCAACTTCCACTATGAATACATGTCTATTACTAAGGAACCCCCAGAGGCGGAAGCAGCGACCGATCAACAGCGAGTCAACTGGCACGAACAGAATAAGCGCAAATTAGGTAAATTTGCAAGCCGCAATTTACAACGCGACTTTGAAGATTCGGTCCCCACTGACTGACGAGATACAGTGGCCTTCACGGAAATGATTGATGTCTTGAAGACACGTTACAAACCTACGCGCAACACGACCATCGCCAACTTTGAGTTTTACTATCTCAGGCAGAATCCCGGAGAATCATTTGATATGTTTGCTAATAGAGTTAAGCATGAAGCCCAAAGTTGTAATTTTTCCTGCTCGGATAGATGTACAGTGCGCAACATATTAATACGCGACCAGATTGTAGTGGGTACAACACGCTCCGACATTCAAAATAATGCGCTCAAAGAGCAGTGGGATCTACCAGACCTAATAGCTAATGGAGGGCGATTACAGGCAGCCTCTATAGGAGCAGAACGAATTGCTGAAACACAGGGTCGATCCAAGAATGACAGACCTGCAGCTGATGTTTATCGTATGCATTGTCCTGGTCCCTATTCCAAAAAGGCAAAAGCCCAACAGAAGCTCAGTACAACTGGCTCAAGGCCAGCACACAACGATACTCGTTGTATCAATTGTAACTCCCGAAGCTGCCCAGGGGACGCTACGTGCTTTGCTCGTAAGCGTCAGTGCTATCTTTGTGGTGTAATGGGCCACCTGAAAGGATCGAAGGCCTGTCAATCATACAACACTAAACATGCTGAGGGTAAACTATCTAAACACCAGAAGTCACATAAATCCAACACACGCCGCATCTGGGATGAACTATCAAACAGCTCTGATACCTCATCCAGTGAATCGGCTCTGTCAGAAGAGGAGGGGTCAGCCAGCCCCAACAGCGACTCTGAGAGTTACCGCCGCCGTCCCAAAGGAGCTAAATGTCACTTCATCTCTCACATTCGCTATATGAGGACCATCCACCGATCAAGTAATTGTAAAAAGCATACTGCCAAATCATGCTACTTGGTGGAGATAGTAGTCAAAGAAGCCATAGTACAAGCTTTTGCAGATACAGGTGCGGACGTTTCAGTCATGTCTCAGGCAACAGCTGCCAAGTTAGACCTACCACTACAAAATACAAAGCTCTGTCTGAAACCGTATGGCTCTCGCAAGTTTGCTTGTCTTGGTTACTACATCGGGCCAGTTATGTGTGGTAAGTCAGTTGCCCATATACGATTCTACGTGGTTCGTGGGGATGTGGAAACGCTGCTAAGTGGCCCTGCGTCAGAAGCGCTAAGCATAATCACCCTCAACCATGAATACCATACCAATTCACTCCCATATACTACAATAAATCGCACTGAAACGACAGACGATACGAATGGTAGTATAGCTCACCTGTTCAACAGCTGTGCCCACCACATGGATATCCGACCATATGCTCATATATTCACTGGCGTTGGCAAACTTCGGAACCATCTAGTAAAACTACACACTGATGAATCTATCCCTCCAATAGCATCCCCTATGCGTCCAGTCCTATTCCACCTTCGCTCCTGTCTTCAGCAAGAACTCAAGGCAATGGAACATGCGGGAATAATTGAAAAGCATGAAGGGCCCGCACCATGGGTGTCCAATGTTGTCCTCACCCCCAAGGACAATGGTAGTGTGCGAGTCACTATTGATATGAGAAATGCCAACAAGGCCATTAAAGATACTAAGGTACCTATCCCCAGGCCCGAAGATATTCTGACACAAGTCGGCGGCCCAATGGTTTTCAGCAAGTTGGACTTCAAATCTGCGTTCCATCAGCTAGAACTCGCTCTGGAAAGTCGACAAATCACGGTATTTAGCGATGGTGATCAATTATGGCACTACAACCGCCTAACAATGGGCACCAAACCTGCTTCAGGGGAGTTAAATCGGGCACACACAGCCCTTGTTCGCATCTGTATCCGGAGCTTATGTCATTCATGATGACCTTATTGTGGCCACATTGACAGTCTCCAATCATGCAGCTGCCCTGGAACAAACACTTCGGATCATGTCAGATGCCAACCTTACTCTCAACCCAGACAAGTGCTACTTCTTCCAGCAGGAGATACTATTCTGGGGTATGATCCTCTCCAAAGAAGGAGTCCGCCCCGATCCATCAAAGATAGAGGCATTACGACAGGCACCAGCACAACGCAACAAATATGAGGTAATGTCATTCTTGTCATTGGTACAGTCCTACTCCGACTTCATCACGAACCTCTCCCGGCAGACGAAACACGTGAGGTCACTCACCCACAAGCACAAGCGCTTCAAATGGTCTGCAGCCTGCCAAGCAGATTTTCAACACCTACGATGCCTTCTCAGTGAGCAGTCATCCCTCCGTTTCTTCGATCCCACTCTGCCAACATACCTATTTGTAGATTCACATCAGACGGGGCTGTCAGTCATATTATGCAAAGGCCATTCGTCATCATCACCACACATGGTGGCATGCACGAGCCGAACCACTACACCAGTAGAACGACGCTACCCCCAGCTTGACTTGGAGGCTCTGGCCATCGACTTTGGCTTGCGTTGCTAGGGTCAATAATCTTGTAGGGGGGCCAACTGTCTCAGTATATACGGATCACAAACCGCTGATTAGCATATTTGCGGGAAAGCACAGGGGCTCGGTTCGCACTGAAAGAATTCTATTACGACACCAAGATGTTCCTTATCAGGTTATTTGGCGTTCAGGCCAGGACAACCCAGCTGACTACCTCTCACGAAGGGCACTCCCGTGGAATGAAACACTGGCAGGACGAGACATTGGAGCTGGAGAAAACTATTTGGTTGCTGCAGCTCTCACCATACACTGAAGCTATTGCCATGGAGAAGATTATCAATGAAACCGAACAGGATCACACTCTACAACTGCTGGCTGCAGCACTTCAGAAGGGATACATCTCACGTAGCTGTCATGAACTGAAACCATATCACCCCTTCTTTGCAACAATTTCACTCTCGGATACTGAATTGCTCTTAAATGAAGATCGCATCATACTACCGGAAAAACTGTGGATGCAGGCGATCGAGAAGGCTCATCAAGGAGGACACCCTGGATCAGCAGCTCTAAAAAGACGCCTACACACACATTTTTGGTTTCCTGACCTCAATTGTATGGTGGAATCCAAAGTTGCCGGCTGCAAAGGATGCCAGCTCTTCACTAACAAGTGATACACGGCACCACACTCAGCCCAGCACACACTGGATCACGCATGGCAAGAGGTTAATATTGACCTGTTTGGACCTATGCAAACAGGACAACATGTGCTTGTAGCTCAAGACTCACTCTCAAGATTTCCAGCAGCCACCATTGTACCTTCCACTTCATCAGCGCCTGTTCTCACTGCCTTGGGCGATATCTATGACAACTTTGGTAACCCAGAAACCCATTGTTCAGATAATGGGCCCCCGTTTAATTCAAAGGAGTTCGCAACTTTCTCGCGCCAGCGGGGCATGTCCCACACGAAAGTGTATGAATACCACCCGCAGGGAAACCCTCTGAAACCTTTATGAAGCCCCTCGACAAGGCCATGAAAATAGCTCACAACAACAGTCAACGACTGAAAGAAGCCTTATCACAAACCCTGGCCATAACTACCGTTCTACCCCTCATACTGCAACTGGTGTTGCCCCAGGCGACGTTCTCCTCCGACACGGATACCGCTCCGGCTTCCCACGGAAGTCCATTTCCGATCAACAGGTCAACGACGCCCAGGAATGACCGCGAACAGAAGCACCGTCGAACTGATAAAGCAAATGCCTCCAGGCACTGCAAATCCACCTACTTGACACCAGGTTGTCAGGTGCTCATATGCAATCGAGCCCGCAGACATAAATTCGATACAAAATATGAGTCGACCCCCTACACTGTAGTAGAAAAACAAGGTAACGGAGTTCTCGTGAAGGCAGTGGATGGCAGAACCCGACGCCGTCATATCGATGACGTGAATCCGTTTCACTATGAAATACCTGATCAGCGCTCGTCAACATGGGTCTGGGGCCCTCCACGCACAACAAAGGGCCAGCAAACTCAAGGATGCTCCCGATCATCTCAGCAACCCCCAACAGATACTGATGACAACGCTCCAGAGCATCCGCCTCGACCCACTCGCAATCGCACTCTTCCTGGATACCTTAAAGACTATGTTCTAGATGTCCCTCTGCTCCGTAACAAAGAGAGGGATTGATGATAGAGACTGACTGTGAGAGTAAAGAGACTCATGACCCGGTTTAGGCTTTTGCCTTTTTGGCAACTACTAACTGTAGTATTTGTTATATGGATATGCTAATACTGTAATAATGCGGTACGATCTTATTGGATAAGAATGATTAATAACAAGCTGGCAAGCCTGGAGGGTTCACGGTCCTCCTACTTAATCAGTACAATAATAATAACCGATACATCATTGTCGAAACGTACCCAGTATTCGGGTACCGGCTGGCGGCTGACCGGTACGTTTTCGTTCGGGTAGGCCTATGTTTCCTTTTCACTTGTTCCCATCGTAGGCGACCTCATGCTCATCCCACCACGACCACCAGTTACGACTTGGGCAGGCGTCTACCACTCAGCCACTGTACCATCTACCGGCAACCGGTAAGTAATTACGCGCCACACGACGTCATCCCGCCATCCGCCAACATTTATACCGGTACGGTAAGCCTACCACCTACCGGCTGGCTACCATCGCACCGTAGGTCTACCGCCTACCGGTCAACCGGTAACGGTAGGCTACCGCGTACCGGTACAGCGGTACTCAAAGTCGTACCGGTATTGTCGTAATTGACAAATGCAGGATTAAACCGTAACCCGTTCCGGTACCGGTACCATATGCATCTGAACGACTGGACGGTTAATCTCATAGCATACAGGCATAGCTGCATAGGCCTACCGGTAGTCAGTGCGAAGTCGCCTGCGAACATGGCGAAATATTATATTTAAGCCAGGCATAGCCTACCTGATGGATAATAATAAACTGAAATGCTATGCCAGTCAGAAGTACCGGTACTTGGTACTGCCAGTTTGCTGCTATGCCAGTATGCTAGCAGGTAGTGCATAGTGCTAAGATTGTCTACAGATTAACTACAGGCAGACAATCAGACAGTACTAGCAGTCTAGGGCCTACAGGACTGCAGTACCGGTACTGCAGTATTGGTAATTGCTAATGCTAATTAATTACCTTAATTAAATCTTCAATTAGGTCATAATGTAGGTCCAAATTTAAAAATCGGCCTCCGTTAATCGATTTAGAAATAATTCAGGTACCTCCATGCCTATATGGAATACTGACAAAAAGCGCGCCACACGCGTTCTGGTTAAACGAAAATCGCGCCAGCCATGATATCTAATGCGCGCCAAGCCAACAATTGACTATGAAATTTTGCAGTAATTGCTTAATTGTAATAATTCATCAGTTTATAATTCCTGTAGCCCTACAGTATGTTAACATTTGACATTAAAATGCGAGCGTAGCGAGCAAGGAAATTG
>JAUCBJ010008555.1:0-137302 GCA_032718475.1 Nemertoderma westbladi | reverse complement strand
GACGATAGATCCAATACTAGAGCACGTGATGAGGTTGATCATAGGGGGAAATCTGCAGGTTATGACGATAGATCCAATACTAGAGGACGTGATGAGGTGAAACCTAGGCATAATGAGACAGTACCCGGTAAACAAGGAATTCATGATAGATCTTTTCCTAGAGAACGTGATAAAGGGGATGCGACGGATCATAAAAGTTTTAGGGATAATCGAAAGGATGATATAAATCATAGGGATAATTGGAATCGAGATGAGAAGAGAAATGATCAGTGTGGAACTAGGGAAATTGCAGATGATAACACAAGGAGCAATATGCGAGATGATGACAAGTACAACACCACCGAATGGCGGAAACCTCCAGAAATAAGTGAGGGTGAATGTAAACAGAGTTTTAATGGTAATTCCAGATTTGAGATGAACATGGAACCACCCACGCAAAGCTCTGATAAAACTGAGGACCTTGGTGAGACAACAACACCAAAGGAAAAAAAACCTGGATTCATAAAGGCGAAGTGCAATGCATTTCTTACTTGCATCGCTGGAAACAACAAGTGTTCAAAGAGGATAGCTTCTACAATAATTATAACAATGATTGTAAATTTTATTACTCTTGTGGCTTTACTAGTTATACTGCTGGTAAAAAAACCAAAAGGCAAGGATCCTGAATAATAATAGCTGCATTATGGCATCTGTCGACACGGGCCTAATATTAGTGCTGGTACTGGTATTACTGTATGTTTTGGAACGAATCGAAACTGCCGGTATCAGCAATGTCTTTGACTTTATAGAAATTTGAAGAGTTTGGATAAAATTACATTTCTGAAATAAACTTAAACTCGCTATTAACAGTAGTAAGTTAGTATTGGTTAATTATATTCTTAAAGGAGGGGGGAGGGGGTGGGGTTAGCCCCACCCAATCTGTAGATCAAAATTTCTCTTTTTGTATTTATAATTTATCTGAAGAAGAATTATTGATGATTCAAAATCTAAAAACGGCTGTGCGAAATCTCTTTTAGTTCTCGAGTTATCGCTGTTATACCCAGACAGTTTCCTAGCATTAGGCCTATGGTATCTAGCCTATCCTTCCGTATATGATGCTCCGACGAAGCTGCTCGGTGTACTGAAAGAATTTGGCGATAAATATAGAAATATATACGACTATATATAAAAAAAAGTATTAAAATGTCGACGACTGGTTTAGATTACGGCCAAGTTTTAGCCGATTACTGTAATATACAGCCGGTTCGTTGGAAAATATTAATATTGGTGCGTACACATGTAGAAAAACTCTGCAACCTAGTTTCGCTGAAATTTATTCCGGGGAACATCACTGTACAGTAGAAGCATAAAAGCGTGTAAAGCTACTGTACTGTACAGACAAAAGGTGCTAGTCTATATGTACATGCCATTCTTAAATAATGTAGATAATTACTTAGATGGGTGATAGCCGATAGCAAGGAGTTTTTGCGTTGTGACACGACACGACACGACCCCCCCCCCCCCCCCCTCCAAAAAATGGTTTTCTACAAATCTTAATTAAATTGCATGATATTTGAAACGGAGACTGTTTCACTTCCCGACCACTTAGTGGGTGAGCCAGAATTTTTATTTTCGCTTTCAATCTTTAGCTACAAGCTTTTATAAAGTGTCTCCTTCGATATGGCACTAGTTACAACGCAGCTATTCTTCTACGTTACGTACTGTTAGAAAGCTGAGCGTGCAAGGATTCCAAATATGTAACACAATCTGAATTTCGTTGAAAAATAGCTGAGATATGGGCGTTCAAAAGTTGCATGGTTTTCCATCTGCACGAGGCTATTTTTATTCTATTGAATAAATACAACATATTCCGGAACATTTTGTTTATACCATCCTTATACTGTAGCTTGGCAACAATGAAATACCTCTTTAATCATACTATTACTGTACGTATTCATGTTCCAGAATATAGTGCATTTATTAAATAGAATTAAATGGCCTGCAGCTAAAGTAAATACATGCAACATTAGAATGCCCATATCAGCTACAGTATTCCCCAACCAAATTGAAATGTTTTTACATATTTAGAATACTTGCATGGCCAGCTTTCTAGACAGTATCAACAACAGCCTGTAAAGTAGAAGAATGGCTGCGGTGTAACTGGTGCAATATTTCCGGAGGCACAATTTTTAAATGCTTTTAGCTAAAGATTGAAAGCAAAATTAAAATTCTGGCTCAAGTGAAACTATCTATGATTCATCTTAATCTCTATAACTATCTCTGATTAAGATTTGAAGAAAAATTTCAGGGTGGGGGGGGGGGGGGGGGGGGGGCGTTGGGGGTGTCGTGTCTTGAATTACGACACTATTTACCGGGACATGGTGTATGAGGGGAAATGCAAACAGAGCTGTATTAGAGGAAAACCAATAAACTTGTCGGACTTTGATTTAGTCTGTAGAAAGACCAAAATCCCGACTGTAAAACTTGTATTCCCCCAAGCCGTCATCAACCGTCAGTGCGTTCAGTCATCTGCAACTTCGAGACTCGGATTCGGAGATCTGCTGAGCTGAAGACCTCAAATTAGAAGAGGGTAAGGCATGGGCAGCATGGAATACACTTCCGGGATTTCGAAGTCATCGGAAACTTAAGGTCCGATTATATGGAGCAGCAGTAGTTCCAGTACTCCTCTACGGGAGTCCATGCTGGGCTCTAACTGCTGAGGACACCAAATCACTGGATGGAACATTCACAAGAATACTACGACGGATTCACTATGTCAAGTACAATGCACACATCTCCAACCAGGCACTATATAACATTGGAGGTGTCTCATTGGTTCCCCCAAGCTTGACACGGAACCGCATCCGCTTTGCAGGACATTGATTTCGACACAATCTTGTGATTGGCAGCCCCATTGGGAAAATTAGCATGGTGGACAGCCCATGACTTTCGTGAGACGCCTCCTAAAGAACACTGGCCTTGAAAATGTTGATAATCTCGCGAAGTCACGTGGGATAGAGAGTTGTGGCGGTGCAACTTTGTTGATAAGCCTGCATAGCATTCAGAATGCACGCTGCATTGGGCTTGCCAATTACTGTGGATTGCATGGTGGTGACAAAATGTTTTTGTTAAGCTGCCATAACATCTCAATGTGCAGATTCAATGCAGCAGGCCGATCATAGTAGTAGTACAGTAGATGGTCTGCATTACATAAACTACCGTATCAACGGTATTGAAATCGCCTGAAATCTCTAAAGTTAAGTCGATTCCGGGTAGCAATCAGTAGACGGTCATGGTAGCCACTTCGGGGGTCTTACGGCGGCATAAACCAGATGACATAAAATACAATGCTGACTTAATAGTCGAGGCGTTGTACAATTTTTGTATTAATTGAGAATTGCCAAAGCCCAGCAGAGTCCTGCAGGGGCTAATCATGAGATTTGTTGGACTGATAAACCTCTGCGTTATCTCGTTCTATGGCACCCGGCTGGTAAAAGGAAGCGTGGTGGTCAGCCAGTGATATTCCTGAAAGACACTTCTGCTAAATACACCGGATTGGATAATGCCGATGTATTTTAAATTTGCGTGGCTGATCGTGTTGCATTAAAGTTGCGACCAGCGATGGATCCCAGTGGCATGGGAGCGATATACCTGAGATATAACCCGAGATGGGATTTGGCTATTCTTAATCTGAGTACAAGCTCTGTCGTGCTTTTGAAATACCACTACAAATCGTAATGAAGTAGCTCTGCATCAAGAAAAGTGCACCGCCAACCCCCATTAATTACCAATATTGCACCACAGATATTATTATCCCGTCTCTTGATTTAGTGCTGCTACAGATGGAAAGTCGATGACCTTGCAAGGATTCCAAATCTATAAAAAACACCAGATTTTCTTTGATAAATAACTGAGATTTAGGAATTTCAAAAAAATATATAACCGTTCGGGCTGGGGTGCACTACTATCACCCTTACTTTTAGGTGCGGAGAGAATTTAATAAAATTTGTTGATATCTTCTGCAATTTATCTATTTATAAATTCAAACTGCTGATAGATGTACAGCGGCTGCTGTGTAGTATAAGGCCAGATCCAAAGATACACCTTGCGGTGACAGCGCCAGTGGTTTTCCATCGCATTTTGAATCGCATCGCTGACATTATGTATGCTAAGTCAAACGGTCAACTCAACTGTAGTTGTAACATTAGGAGATAAATTTCTGCAATAAAAAGTAAACTCATACGGTCCCCGCACCCACAGGCATAATATAAAGCATTAAATCAATTGCGTGAGTTGGATTTAATACATTCATCAGCAAAATGATTCAGAGAATTAATAAAAGCATACACTGTATATTTGTAGAGTTGATAGACTCATGTGTGTGTGGCAAGCTCAGAAGCTGACTCTTTGGCGGTGGAGAGAAAATAGATATGTAACACCACATCGTTTAGCTCCATTATATTCATATAATAATAACTGGACAAGTGGTGAGGGCAATTATAAATCAGTAGTGACGCAGTAACCGAAATATCCTAAACTTTAAGTTGATATACTTACAGACAAACAAACAGACACAATGTACGAGAAATTTAATGCGGGAGCACAAAACTGTATTACGGTAGTAACCACATTAAGGAATACGGATGTCCAAAAATATAGCGACATTTTTTAAACTCAGTCCCCTACAACTTCATATAAATCATTAATGCTAGAAATATGAAACAAAAGTAAAGCAATAAGCAACCGACAACCGAGTACCGGTAATTAGTAGTACGATAGTAAGAGTCAATTCACAGAGTAGTCAGGTTGTCACAAATTGTCAATTCTTATCTTAATTTTGTAATGTAAACAAATTTACAATACATACATATGCATAATGTTTGCTTCTTACACTTTAGTTTGAGATAATATTATAATATTTTAGTTTGTATTATTATTATTATAAACGAGATATGAGTATTAAAAAGAAGTGGCAGCCAAATTACGGACATGTATTGTATATTTTAAGATCTGAGAGCAAATATTGTATTAGAATTTGAGGACAGAAAACACGTTACAATGGAACTGCGGGTATTTTCGGAGATTCTTTCTCCTTAGATTCCGCTGCGCCGTCCTCCTCCAGTTGTTTATCCTTAGCCTCCCCAGCTCCTTCACCAACAGCTGGCTCAAGGTCAGGCAGATCCTCATCGTCGGAGTCCATATCATCATCGTCATCCATGTCGTTGTCCCCAAGTCCCCCCATACCCATATTACCCATCCCCATATTCCCAAAATCCATATCGCCACCGAAGCCCCCGCCGAAACCCTCATCACCTGAATCATCCTCGTCTACCCATTGGTTGAAATCGACTTTGAGCCAACCGAGCTTGGGGTTGCCTTTCAGTAAACATTTCCAATAGGGTTCCGTCTTGTCTTTCTTCTTCAAATTAAGGTGAATAAGTCGACCTGTTAGAGTTTTCGTCAAGGATTCCTTATCGATTTCCTTAAAGAGTTCTAGGTCAACAGCATATTTCTTCCCATCCGAACTGGTTCCGGTGAACTTTACAAGGGATTCCTCCACCGTTATCTCCGGTGACTCGCAGTCGGGGACATGGATGTTAAGAAGTAGTGTGTCCTTGCGTTGCGCCCAGGTTACTGGAGGTGTCGTCATTTCTGATATGGATGGCATTTATTTAACAGTCTACACGTAGTGTCTTGTCTATGGTCTAAGATATAGTAGGCCTATAGTCACCAAACCTAATTGGTACAACAACTAGAGCAATACGGCTACAAACGTCCTCCCTGCCAAAAATGGGATGTCGTTAGTTAGAGCGTTAGGTCAGTAGGTCAAGGTGCAAGGTCTGCCAAAACCAGGCTGGATCATTCATTCAATGCGGAATTCATGAACTTGTCCAACACGATTTTGGCTTTCCGGACAACTCGACAGCCCCTTTTTGTCAGGACAGCAGGAAGTTTCTAGCTGCAATACTGCAATATGCCTTACAGCCTTAGTTCTCTTCTATAGTTCAGAAGTTACGAGTTCGTAAGTGCTACCGGTACCCTATTTCTTCTGAACTAGTTCTAGTTGGCTAACTACCGTACCTGCTAGCTGGCTAGGCGGCTAGGCCTACTAATAACTCGCGTTAATCCAGTAATCTGTCTGGTATTATTTGCTGGTATTTTTTTTTATTTTACTTGCAAACTGCTGAACTGGCAGACTGGTAGAACAGGCAGACAGGTATTAATTTAATTATAGTAGGCCTAGGCCTAAAAATCCGAAACTGGAATAAGTGAAATTCAAATTTTCCCTGTTCCCACGGGAGCCATTCAGAAATTACTGATTACAAAAGAGTACAGTACCGGTACCGGCAGACCGGTACACTGTCAGACTGTAGAGCTGTAGAGTACCTACCCCAAACCCGTTTGCGGTAGGCCTAAGTTACTGGTCACTGACCAGTGGTCAGCTGGTGGCACAGTCTGACTGTCTGACATTAGAAAAAAAAGTAGGTGCCGGTACCGGTCAGCCGGTAGGCCTACCGTCAGACCGTAACTACAGAACTACAAACTACAGAACTACGGCTGTACGGTAAGTACGGCTGACTGGCTGACGGCCTACCGGTCCCGCAGCAGGCAGGTCAGCCTGTCAGCTGTACTGAGTATACAATAGGCCTACTGCTGTACTGCAATATACAGTGCTGTATGCCAGTAGGCCTATGCCTGTATGCTGAATACTGGTATAGCATACAGCATACACAGATACAGGCAGACATGCATAGCTTATGCAGGCTGGCCCTGGCAGGTACGGATGATCTAAAGAATGCATTACAGGTACCTATCTGCTATCCACCACCCATCTGCCCATGCCATCCTGAATACTGGAATATCGGAAGAACGGCAACCGAGTAGGCCTACCTGCCTGCCTGCCTACGCCTACATATGGTACCGGCTGACCGGTACATAACACAGTAACATACTGACATAGGGCATAGGGAGCAACTCTGATACCAGGCTGCCAGGATACCCTTCTCAGCTTCTATCTCAGTATCTGGATGTACTGCAGTACCGGTTCTGCTAGAATGTACAGGTACCGGTAACACAGCTCTGCAGCTGCACATCACAGAATTACTCATACACAAGCCAGCCAGCAAGCATCAATACAGCAATACCAGAATGATAGAGACAGTACGAGTATAGCAGTAGCAGTACCTCATCCGATTCTAAGATATTCCACAATGCACATTGCACAACCAATCAGTAAATTGTAAAAAGCTGGATAACTTTCTTGTGGGAAATTCAAAATTGCCACCCCTACCATAAATACAATGTTTTAGTCAGAATTACATTATCTGGATTATTAAATAGATTAAATTGCTTCGCGTAAATGCAACACCATGAATCATCTCTCAGCTATTTTCCAACGAAACAATGTGTTACAGTTATCATTTTTCGTTTCAGATTGTTTTGGAATCCTCGCAGTCGCTTTGTCCAGCTTTCCATCCATCATCCATCAGTATCCAACAAATTTACCAAAACTAGAGTTATTGAAGAATAACTGCGGTGTAACTGGTAATATATCATGGATTAGTTTAGTTGAATGGCAAATATGTCAAATTTAAAGCATCAGAGTAGATGAGCACTGAACAACACTAAACACCACCACCATCCCCAGAACTTAACAAATTGTGACGGGATCGTAGATCCTGACCAGGTTAGATTTGTACGTGTCACCGTCCTGCTGGGCTGCTGAGCTAATGTCGTTTGGCCAAAGGCCGTCGGAGAAAATATCAGAGTTTGTGTTTCTCAATGTTAATGTTCCGAATGATAATAGCACAGAATCAGTACGTAATTGATACCACAATACAGAATGACAGCAGTAAATCAGTAATATAGATATTGGTTGGCGACGGTCGTAAACTATGACCGGTCTGCAACTCTGTGATTGATCAACTGACCGTTAAATCAGTAATACAGAATAATATATGATTGATACACACAGATATTGGTTTCACCTCTTACTCTACTTGGCCTTCTGTACCCAGTGGATGCTTTCCTATCTCTGATCACGTGCTTCCCTGCCTGCTATTGGCTTATGTACTAATTGTCACTTTGGCACTCCCTTGTGAGTGTTTCCCCCCGCCGCTAGCCTCTACTAGCTGTGCTCTCCCTCCGAGGTGGTTTGACCTCTCACCTCTCTCTGTGGCTTTAGGGCTTGTGTCGCCCCCCCCCCCCCCCCAAAGTTGGTTATGAGGCGAGATTATTATTGGTAATCTCGTATCGCCAGCTATATTGGTAAAATGCCACTGGTCCCATTTTCGGGTGGATAATGCGACGGAATTGAATCCGCTTACACTCCCCCCCATGCTATCTTCCCGGTGAGAAGATAGCATCAACCTTAAGTGCGCTTCAATTCCGCTGGAACCCAATCTAATATCGGGTGTGGGGTGGAGTTCTTTTCTCGGGGTCGGCTTTCCAGACCCCCCCCCCCCCCCCCTGGGTGTTACCCCCCCTTGGTGCAATCGCGGGCTATGTTGCACCAAGGTATCTGGTGTCTCTGTTTGAGACAATTGTGCTCTCTCTTCACACAATTTTCTACAACCTCACTCTAATTTTCCTCACGGACCTCGCAGTCACTTACTCTCTCTCTCTCACGGACCTCGCTGTCTTTTACTCTCTCTCTCACGGACCTCGTTGTCCCTTACTCTCTCTCTCTCACGGACCTCGTTGTCCCTTACTCTCTCTCTCTCACGGACCTCGTTGTCCCTTACTCTCTCTCTCACAGACCTCGTTGTCCCTTACTCTCTCTCTCTCACGGACCTCGTTGTCCCTTACTCTCTCTCTCTCACGGACCTCGTTGTCCCTTACTCTCTTCTTCGGTCCCTTGGGATTCTTCCTCTCTCACTGCTCGCTCCCCACACTTGAATTGCACTCATCTCACTTCATCACGCGCCAACACCTCCACTCCATACTTCCCTCATACTCAACCCATTTTGTTTGGTTCTCCATCCCCTCCTGTCAGGCTCCCACATTCTCATCAGTGCGGCCGCCGCACTTGAGAAATGGGATCCGTCTAATGTCTCCACCTACCCCTGACGAGCCTCACCCTCCCCTTTTGTGCCGTCGCACCCAAGAAGCGTGATTCGTCTAGTGTCTCGTCCTCCTGTCATAGTCAATTGGTCCCCAGTCCCAGTAGTTAATTGGGAAAGGTTATATATATGACTATAGTAATGACATTGGTTATATATTTATATTGATTAATTATTGATTATCCAGTGCCGGATTAACCTTAAGGCATATAAGGCACGTGCCTTAGGGCCAGACGAAAATACGGGCCATTTTTTCTCAGCGAGTCATTCCTGTGAAAAAATATTTTTATTTGAAAAGTCCACATTTTTTCTCACTAAAATTTGTAGAAAACAGAGCAAGAAAGTGCATCTTTCGACTACCTTCTATCCCTCAATTTCTGATAGAAAGTGCAAAATTCTAGCTCAGTCGACCGACAGGTGCTGTGTTATTAGTTCGAGTCCTGATGGCAGGGAAATAATAAAACATGGGCAGTAAAACTTTAAAGTGCTAATTATGAACAATGGAGAATTTAATTTTATTTATTTGTGGGGAAATATTTATACTGTAGTTATGCTCTTAAAATAGTACAGTATATGTATGGCGTGGAGATATGGTAGTGCGGAAACTAGTTTTATAAATATAGGCCCTAATAGAGGAAAAAAATAGGATAAATTAATTGTAGATAAAATAGTTGTTGATAAAAAAAAACGTGTCAAAATTAACTTCTTGTCACTACTGTAATTAAATTTATCCGAAATTCAGATGTTCTGCCCTCGTGTATTGAATTTTGCATTCGATGGCATTTTAGGTGCAATTCCTACAAAACCTAAAACTCTCGGACAGCATAATTGGATTTGGGTAAATTAAAATTAGTGACCAAAAGTGCTTATTTCCGAGACTGTTCTCTTATCAAAGAACATTACTTTCTCAGCAAGTCCAAATCTAGATCAGAAATATTATATCTTTGCACTAAGCCCACACTTTTGGTGTGTTATATTTCCAAGCAAGTCCTGTAAAGATAAGTACCCTGCGAAACCTACCCTACAGCAAATAAATAACACATTCCCACGATCCGATCAAATTGCTAAATTCCTACAGGGGCCAGTCAGCCTTAATGGGGCCAACTATAACCCACACAGAAATGAAATTTTCGAAAATTTAGATAATTTTTTTGTAGTTTGATAGAAGGGCTTTCATAAGTTGATATCGGTTTTCAACATTGAATTATTTTTTGACCTCAAAACTGCTCTTTTCAAGAACATAGTATATTGCTGATATTTATGACTCTCTGTATAAAATAACCTTTTTATTAGTTTGTCAATTTTGACTTTATTCATCACTAAATTCCCTAACTACTATTTTATTTTTTACGTAATTGCCATCAAACATATACCAAAATGTTCAGCAGCTTTAAGACTACTATCGTTGGTTTTGTAAAACATAATCATTTGGATCTTCTAGAACCGATTTTGTAACTGCTACACTTTGTCTTTCACAAAATATTTGATTCCCAAAATATAGCCCAGATATACTAAAACCCCCATAAATTTTTCAAAAACAATAATTTTATGCTAAAATTTTCATAGAAGATAGCGTACAGATCTAGGTCCATTTTACCAAAGTCTTGGACCAAGAACTTCAATGCAGGTGAGGTGGTATTACAGATCCTTAAACATGAGCTATAGAGCTTAAACATAATTTTTGAAAAAAACCGACCTGCTCAAAAAGTGCCATATTTTTCGAACAAACGGTTTATGAAGCTACTGTATCTATACTCAGTTTTCATAGTATATAAAAGATCACAGATCATTGTGTTAAAGTATCAGAATAGTAGCTTTATAAATAAAACAAATAGATTTGGGATAATGGTCCCATTAATATATTAAAAATTAAAGTTTGAGAAATTCTACCAAAACCATTAAACTTTTTATAGCAAAGGTTTTATAGGCATTATATGCCGTTTATTAATGTTACAATTCTTGATGAAAACAATTTTTGCAAAGTACTTATTATTAAAGTACTTAGTACTTATTTGCACGCAGTCATCCAACGAAAATACTCTATATTTCTTCCTTCGCAACATTTTCACAATTTCAGTTGTTTTTAGCAGCTGTTTCTTTTGAAAGGGTTTGCGGAAAAATATCAATTTTCGGGCCATTTTTGGAAATTACTAAAATGTGCCTTAGGGCCACCAGAGGCTTAATCCGGCACTGTAGATTATCTACATACGTACATACTAATTGCACTTAATTATTTGTACTTAGGAGTTCGTATTTGCCTTCCAGGTCGATGGTTGGTGTCCTTTTGGTATCCTTGCCAACTCCCCTGAGGAAATCCCCATGGGCCCTCAAATATGCTACCAACTTCTTCCACCTCTTGTACGGTGTGTCCACCTCTCTGTCCACTAGGTGTCGGCTATCGTAGTGCACCGACTTGCCCTTCAGCCCCGGGTGGTCTACAAGACCCTCAAAGGCCACCTTAAAGGCTCTCCTGTGATTTAGAGGTGCTTCTGATAGCAGAAACACTGTCGGCTCTCTTCCGATAACCACAGCCATGAATAGGTTTAATACACCTATCATTATCCAATCCTCCTGTAAGATATATCTCTTCTGATATATCTTTATCGCTCCCTTTCGGATCTGATATATCTCCTGTTTCCCTGGCCTCGCTCCTCATTTCAGCGAGTTCGCCAGTTCCGCTCCGTACTCCTCTCGGACTTGCCCCAGTCCATCGGCTTGTGGCAGACAAGCCCCATGAGCTGGCCCATCCCCACTGCTCCACAATGTCCTGTGTTCTCTACCACCCCCAAAGTGCCAATTTTTCTTAGTTTTATTTAAATCTTTTATCTATGTTGCCCCCTGTCTGTGCTATCATCCTATCTACCTTCCTACTTCCTTCTTACTATGTACCCTACTACTACTATGGTATGCCTACATACCCTTTACTCTCTTACTACATGGTGCTTTCGGTGCCCACAACCCCTCTGCTACTACCTCTATGGTATACCTACATACCATACCCTTCACTCTCTTACTACATGGCGCTTTCGGTGCCCACAACCCCTCTGCTACTACTTCTATGGTATACCTACATACCATACCCTTCACTCTCTTACTATGTGGTGCTTTCGGTGCCCACAACCCTTCTGCTACTACTTTTATGGTATACCTACATACCATACCCTTCACTCTCTTACTACATGGCGCTTTCGGTGCCCACAACCCCTCTGCTACTACTTCTATGGTATACCTACATACCATACCCTTCACTCTCTTACTACATGGCGCTTTCGGTGCCCACAACCCCTCTGCTACTACTTCTATGGTATACCTACATACCATACCCTTCACTCTCTTACTATGTGGTGCTTTCGGTGCCCACAACCCTTCTGCTACTACTTTTATGGTATACCTACATACCATACCCTTCACTCTCTTACTACGTGGCGCTTTCGGTGCCCACAACCCCTCTGCTACTACCTCTATGGTATACCTACATACCATACCCTCTACTCTCTTACTACGTGGCACTTTCTGTGCCTACAACCCCTCTGCTACTACTTCTATGGTATATCTACATACCATACCCTCTACTCTCTTACTACGTGGTGCTTTCGGTGCCCACAACCCCTCTGCTACTACTTTTATGGTATACCTACATACCATACCCTTCACTCTCTTACTACGTGGCGCTTTCGGTGCCCACAACCCCTCTGCTACTACCTCTATGGTATACCTACATACCATACCCTCTACTCTCTTACTACGTGGCACTTTCGGTGCCCACAAACCCTCTGCTACTACTTCTATGGTATACCTACATACCATACCCTTCACTCTCTTACTACATGGCGCTTTCGGTGCCCACAACCCCTCTGCTACTACTTCTATGGTATACCTACATACCATACCCTTCACTCTCTTACTACATGGCGCTTTCGGTGCCCACAACCCCTCTGCTACTACTTCTATGGTATACCTACATACCATACCCTTCACTCTCTTACTATGTGGTGCTTTCGGTGCCCACAACCCCTCTGCTACTACTTCTATGGTATATCTACATACCATACCCTCTACTCTCTTACTACGTGGTGCTTTCGGTGCCCACAACCCCTCTGCTACTACGTTTATGGTATACCTACATACCATACCCTTCACTCTCTTACTACGTGGCGCTTTCGGTGCCCACAACCCCTCTGCTACTACCTCTATGGTATACCTACATACCATACCCTCCACTCTCTTACTACGTGGCACTTTCGGTGCCCACAAACCCTCTGCTACTACTTCTATGGTATATCTACATACCATACCCTCTACTCTCTTACCACATGGCGCTTTTGGTGCCCACAACCTCTACGGTACTAAGTACCCTGCTACTGCTCCTATGTGTGCCCTCAGTGCCCAGAACTTCTAACTTCTACGGTACTATGTACCTTACTTAGTACTACGTATTACCTACTACTATTACTTTCTACTATCTTACTACTTATTTTATTATTTGCTTGTTATTTATTTTATATTTTTATTTTTATGTGTGAGAAGGGCGTCTCGCCCTCATTCCCACCCCCCTCAATCCAACATATTGGATGACTCAACAACCTAAGGGCGATTCTTACAGCAGGCAACTATCCTACTGCCCACCTATTGGTCCTCTTAATCTTCGCCCCACTCTTCTTCTCAATTCCAACTCTTTTGGAATTGACCTTCCCTTCTCCTTCACCCTTAAGTCGGGTTTTTCCTCCCGCTTAATATATGCGCTGGCATTAAAGCCCCCTATGACCCCCGGTCATCCATCGGTACACGTAATGGCTTACCATTTAATGCCCCTTTGCACTCTACCACCCCCTTATGCATGTACAACATGCCCTCTCCCACTTTCCTGCCTCCTTTGTCACGTTTCATCATGGGCTTCTCTGCCCCTGGTCTAATCTTCCCACATCCTCTCCCTTTCCACTTTGTATTCTTACTCGATCTCCTCCCCACCAGTATGCCTCTCAACTGGACCAGCGTCTGATCCGGACACCTCTCCGGACATCTCGCTGTCCACTCTTCTCCATCCCCATACCGATACTCCCCATTCTCCTCCGCCCTCTCTCTTGTTGTTGTTTCTCTTCCTGACTCATCAGTCGGCGGTATTTCTCTGTCCTCCACCCTCTCACCACGCTCCACTATGCATGGTTCCAGATCCATACCCATCCCCGACTCCTTGTTTTCTTCCTCGGCCTGCTTCTCATATGGGTCCTCCTCATCGCTTGTCTCTGGTTTCTCCTCTGCTCCTTCGTCCTCCATTTCTCTCATTTTGCCTGCAAACATGCACCCTGAGGATTCCGACACGCTGAACGGAATTCTAGACTTGATTGGGCCGCTGAGTGTCCATCCAAATGGCGTGCAAATCGCCATTGGGCCTCTCTCCCCATCATCTCAGAATCGGCAGGAAAACCTCCTGTGGGCCATCGGGCAGTCCATTCCAACTATGAGGGATACTTTCGGGACGCCCAGTTCGGGTACGGAGAAATCGATGCTGTCCAGGTACTGGTATTGTTCGACCTCGATCTTCGTGGGTCGCCTGGCATTAATATTAATCGATTCTATTATTTGAATGGGATCGATGGTTGCCCCAAAATCGCACCCTGGCGCTATCGCTGATATTTTACCGATACTTTTACTTTTAAAAATATAAAAGAGAAATAAAGCACTATTATTATTACGTTCATGGCAATAAAGTGCAATAATATATAGAAAATATTAGAGGTATAGAAAATGTGGGATAGTACAATATGTTTCAGTTTAATAGCATATCTTATTATTATTAGTTATTATCTACAGTATATTCTTCTTACGACATTGTAGAATTCTACAACCTTATGTTTAGCCCCACCATGGGTATTATACAAGTCAATAACACGATACCCGAATGAGAGCAAGCATTTGTAGACCCTTCTGATTCGGAACTATCTTCCTGTTGACTAACAGTAGTGCTTGCCTCAAAAACCGGTGGTTTATCGTTCGTCGGTTTCGCATTCCAGTTGATCTTCCCACCGGGAACATTTCCCACGATATTGTTATTCCACGTAACGGGTTCACCACAGAAGTCCTCATTATCGCAACACTGGAGTTGGCACACAGAATAAGCTTCAGTGAAAAAGGAACTATAGTTATATATAATGGCATAAGGTAAACCGCGAGTTTCTTGTACATCTTCTCGGAAAGGATTACCACTACCGCATTCGCTCTCACTTACGGGTCGGCACAGATATTCCGGGAAGAAGGATTCACTGACACATAGATTCATCTCGAATTCGTATAAGTATTTGGTGCGTGAAACGAAGTGCGTGGCCAATACAGCGTTAGATACGCGGGCACACGATGAACAATTGGTGCTATTCAATTTTCCGAACATGCTATCTGCTTCATTGGCATTTTTAATAAACTCCATATTCCATTCATCATCCATCGTTGATGGATTTTTTGCAGTTATCTTGGCATTAAATGATTCTGTACAATTCACCCCATCACAGACCAGAAGTTTCATCGACAGGTGCAGAGTGTACAACAACAAGATCAATAATGGTTGTTTTAGTTCCATAACTATCACATCACTAATACATAATTTTTTTTACAACCTTTACAAGATCAATAAAGGTTGTTGTTGTTCTAAGAGCCAATTTTTAAAAAACTTACATATTATATTTGTCAATATATATAATGTTTTATTTGATATCAAGGTAATTATTATATTTTATAGATTATTTTAATTTCTATAGCTTTATGATTACATGTTGTAAAAATGACTGATTTGAGTTTAGAGGAATTTATTTATTACTTATACAGTGTAAGTCTTCTATGTAATTAATTTCTGAATATATTACCTCAGTGCAGTGAAATCCTTCTTTTAAAATTAGTTATTAAAAAAATACTAGCTATATATATATATAAGTTTATTGACATAATATCTAACTAAACGCACAAAAATATTTACATAATTTCACCAAATAAATCGAGTATATATTAATAAAATGCGGCAAAGATATTAGTCCAAGAAAAATATTAATTAATTTTTAATTAATTATGACCTAAAACGAGTTAATTACTTCATTTATTATTTTACAGATTGTGGAGCTATCGTACAAATCCATTAATTCCTTTAAATTATTAATTGCTACTACTGTATATTGTATTTAGTTCTTATTTCCTTTGTAAAAGGACAATCAAAAATGGCGTGGTGTTCTGACTGCACTGATACTGAGTCACAACTGCAAACTCTGTCACATCTGGGAGTTCTGGACCACCTACCCATTTCTATGCGTAGACGATGTGAACTCAGTCTAAAACGACTAAAGTCAACCCTTTTTGAATCTGGAATAAAAATCTTTTCTGAATATACTTTATGGCATTCTAGAGTAGGATTTATTTCCGTATAGATTTTAAATTTACTTTGATTTATCGCTTTATTCATAATTTTAGCTTGTAATTTAAGTTTATCTGTCTTTATAAAATATTAGATTCGTTCTTCAAAAGCTTGCTTATATATCTGTATCCGGGAGAGTTTGATTTCTTACAGATCTCATAAGCCTTATATACGGGATCTTCAGGATTCCAGTTTTTCATTAATCGAATTAAAGATTTCTGTGTAATTGAATAAATCATAGAGTCTACTTCTGGCATACCTAATTCAACCAAACATAACTTATTGGGCGTTGTAATTCTTACATTAAGTAGTAATTTTACTAATCTGATATAAAGTGACCTAATCTCATTACTACCTACTTCAGACAGCCAAGTATCGCAAGAATATAAAACTGCTGCTAATACTGCACTATTGTAAACGGATCTTTTTAATATAAACGGCATATTAGTCTTAGAGGCGCAAAATATCCCAAACTTCCTAACATGTTTTTCCACTTCCTTCGCATGTAATTTAATTGCAGATTTAAGTTTTCCGTCTTGGGTAAAATGCGCTCCTAAGTAAACATAAGCATCTGTATTTTTTACTGTAATATAGCTATCACCTTTACTTATTACAAGATTAGCCCTATCGTCTCGAGTACCGTTAATTACCATAAATTTAGTTTTCAGTTCATTGATACTCATACTATGAGATGTGCAAAAATTAATTAAAACCTCCTCAAACATTGACTCCTATACTTTCTGCTAAAATAGCAGTGTTGTCCATGAATAGAAGTGGATTCAATGCTCCTAAGTATTCGTTATTACTGGTAAAAGCGTCAAACATAGCAACCATAGCATCTATATATACTGTAAACAAAAATAAACTACTCGGTGCCCCTTGGCTGGCGGACTCCTGTATTAAAATCGATTTCGGTTTTATTTAACTGTAACTTAGTAACTCTATAAAGAGCCTTAATAGCGTTTATCATATTTACACCACAACCTAAAATGACTAATTTAGAAATAAGCATGGCACGATCAACCCTATCGTACGCTTTGCTAAAGTCTACAAAAATTATAAACAACTTCACTGTCTTGTACTTAACGTGATCTATAATTAGTCGTAGCGCTAAAATTTGTTCGAAGCACGAACAATGTTTCTGACCGCCTGCTTGTGCCCTATTGGGTGTTAACCAGCGTATCAACCTACTCGCTAAAATATTATCATATATTTTGCACAAAGAATCACTAACGGATATACCTCTATAATTATTGCAATTGCTTCTGTTGCCCCTTTTGAACAGAATGCTAAGCTTACTATAAATCCACTGACAAGGGATAGAACTTGACAAAAATATGGTATTAAATATTAATGCAAGGAACACAATAAAATTAATTGGTAAACTTTTTAACAAGCACGGTGCTATTCCGGTTGCACTTTTATTAGCTTTTAAATGATTTAAAGCGTCGTCCACTTCAATTGGAGATATAGGATCGTCTAATATTGGTATATATGGCGACGACGATGTGTCGATCGAGTCAACTGTGGCGGGACATGGTCGATTAAGCAAATTGGTGAAATGTGAATGAAACTCATTGTCTGTTGGCTTGTTCGATGTAATTTCGTGGTTCTGCGCTATCGCACCTTTCCAGTTTATCGCATTCCAAATAGATTTTGATTCGTTATCGGCAAGCAAATTCTCCCACTATCTGTACTCTGAATGAGCAGTCGACATAGTTTTGGTTTCTGTCTTCGGATAAACAATAGAATCTTTCATCGTTTCTTGCACCATTAAGTTTAATTTATGTAACATAGCGTCTGAGGTATCAGATTCGAGTTGAGCGGAGATTAAACCTAAATCTTTATTAGCCAACTTATCTTTGAATTTTGAAATTATTGCTACACCCCACCCACCCACTCATCTTGCCAGCAACGATAAAAATTATATGAAACAAATTCTAGAAAAATTTAAAAAAATATATTTTTTATATTTTTAAAAAAGTTCTATAACAAAAATTACTTGTTCTAGAACTTTTTTTTCCAGCTCTGATTAGCGAAGATGTTCGAGAACATTATTCAAAAGTAAAATTAGTACATTTAATTTTTTTATAATTTTTTAAAATTTTTCTACAGTAGAACAAAACAAAATTATTTGTTCCAGAACATTTATAAACTTTTTATAAATTAGAGAACATGTTCTGGAATGTTCATAAAAAGAAATAGCAAATACTAGCTAGTAAACAATTTTTAGGGGGGGGGGGGGGGGGGGGGGTATGCTATTTTGCCTGCTTTTTTTCTATTGGCAAGAGATCTAGAAAATTTATTAAATGTTCTAGAACATGTACCAAATGTCCTAGAACATGTACCAAATGTTCTAGAACATTTTTATTATCAATTTTCGAGAAAAAAAATATTCTAGAATATTTGTTCTTTTAAAAAGAATTATTAAAATGATTGTTTAATTAAAAAAAATTGGAATACAGAACAACTAACCATAACGATAGCATTCCAGAACATTTTTTAAAATGTTAGCTAGGGCTAGCTAGATATAACTATAGACTATAGGCTATAGCTATAGATATAAATTACTAGCTATAATTGTAAATTATTACTTGAGTACATAAAATTACTAGATATATGTTAATTATACAAAAAAGTGTTAAGAAAACAAAAAAATACAATTTTTTAAAAATGTTCTAGAACAAAAAATTATATGTTCTAGAACATTATTTAACAAGAAAATAATTCGAAATATCCGAGAATACTTCACACTAACATCAAAAAGTAGTAGCTAGTAAACTAAACACATTTTAGAGCAAACAGAAAATGTTGGCACATACGGAACTCTAGCCGAAACTTAGGTAATAGTTCCATATAACACTACATTTTTATAACATAAATTATTGTTACCATGGCAACAGTGAATAGTTCTAGAACAAGTAACATATAATATACACTATTTTAGAACAAAATAAAATAAAAAATTATTGTTCTAGAACATATAGCTAGTAATTTTTTAAATTTAAAATAGCTAGTAATAAAAAGTTTTTTTATGTACAGTATGGTAGCAAAGCATATGTAGTGATAGAAATATAAATTCTCTGGAAATCTTATCGAATACTTGTGGAGACGTCAGATACGTAAGGGAAAATTGAATGGATTCAATGAATTATTAAAGGCAATCAAATGTAAATTCCCAATAGATTAAACAATTAGACATTAGACAAACTAATTAAAAACATATTCTGTATTCAAAAACACTTTTATTCATATCAATTTAAAGGTATAATATTTGTTTTAACATAGGCCTACTTTATATTGTATAATATTATTTTAAATATACTGTACTATCGATTTTAAATCTAAATTTTTTTTTATTTACTAGCTATTTTAAATTAAAAAGAACTAGCTATATGTTCTAGAACATTATAATTTTTATTTTATTTATGTTCTAGAATACTATATATTACTTGTCTATTGTTCTAGAACTCTTCAACGTTGCCATAGTAACAATGATATATGTTTTAAAAATGTAGTTCATACGGAACTACCTTTTTTACTCGCTAGTATTTTTTGAAAATGTAAGCAAAATAAAAAAAATTAATATGCACTGTAAACTGTTATAATATCATCAATATTTTTGGTCATTAATTTATTCTGCAACAGTTCAAACCTGAAATATCAATGTTTTCACATTTTTTACATAATTTAAAAAAATATCAGCCAGTAAAAAAAACACTAGCCACCATAAAAAAACATATCTACTAATGTTCTAGAACACTTACCAATAACACAAATTTCTGAATTTTTTAAATTTCAAAAATGGTCACACAAGCTATACCAGTGCCAACAACTCTATAATCAATACCGGGATTAATTTAAGTCTATTTAGAAATTTATTTAAAAATAATATTTTTTAATTTACTAGCTATTTTAAAATTTAAAAAAATAGCTATATGTTCTAGAACATTATTATTCTTATTTTATTTATGTTCTAGAATAGTCTGAGATAATTATTTTCTATTGTTCTAGAACTCTTCAAAATGTAGAGCTACACGGAACTCTAGCCGAATTAGCCGAATTAAATGCTCCCCTTTAATTTCATGTTTTTCATGAAATTGAAAATAGAGATATCATGTCTAAGAAATATAGAAACCAAGCAATCTCAGATTCAATTTGTATGCTTTCACAATGAATTTCTGAATAATACTTTATTACACCATCTCTATATCATGCCATATGTACCAATATACATTGGTACTGTAGTGTCTTAAACAGTTATTCCGGAAATAATGCAGTGTGCAATAATTATTAATCAGAAATTTCACGAAAACCACATGCACCGACTGTGATAGATAAATAATGAAAATGTGAAAATATGTGGAATAAAGTGAAAAAATAATTATGTATTAGTATTCTGCCAATGTATTCGTCAAGATGTAACTATATCTATCTTTATTGAACTGTTATTTGTTATTTTGTACGGATATTTTGTACGCGTAACTATTATTTCGTCCAAGGACTGTTATAACGTCCGAGGCGAAGCCGAGGACTTATAACACGTCCGAGGACGAAATAATAGTTACGAGTACAAAATATCCGTACAAAATAACAAATAACAGTTCAATAAATGTGTTGTCTCCCTGAGAAGGTTAACAATTCTAAAAGGGTTTTGTTTGGGGGAGAGTAAAGAAAATGGGGCATGGAATTTTTGGGGGATAATATAAATAACGGTATTTATTACGGACTCTATTTAAAAAAACTCAATATTTTAGCGGGAAATAATTACAAGTAATAATACAGTAAGTAATTTAAGCGTTTTTATTTAATTTCTCTATGTAAATAGACTGACCATTGATGATGTTACAGTAGAAAATTCCCTCCCTCAATATTTCGACTGCGGGCAGGTGACAGACTAATCAGTTTAATTGAATTATTACTCATTGTTGCTCTTTCTTCATTGGCGGAAGACATATTTCACGGCTCGGGTCTCAGCGAAGTCAGGCTAAGCTGATCCTCTCATGGGGGTTTTTGTTTAATATGGTGGTACAGGAGAACATTGTAGATACATTGTGACACAGCTGTAGTTAATTTGGCAGAATGGTTGGTCAGCGTTTCTAAGAGATGGATCTACCGTTTTGTGAAACTCACTCCAAGGCACTCAGGACTTAGGCGACGCCCATTCCCACCATTTTCATTCTCATACCTCTGCCATCGGACTATTTAACATACAAACCATTCTAGAACATATTATGTATTTTGTTACATTATTATGACAACTTATCAGCGTTCTAGTGATATCTCCACAACGAGCGAGGTACCATTTACAGCATTGCGGCCTATAGGACGGAACCCTGTAAAGTATTCATAATTTAATAGCAATAAACTCCTAAACGTCTTGACTGTTCTCAGTCTATCGATGAGAGCCATATTGTACTGTAAGTGTAACATTATTTACGTTACATTTGTTACAATAACTGCAAGCAATTTCTTAAAAAGGATATCAATTTCACTTATATCACTAGAGAGTGAACATTTCAATATTAAATATAATAATTTTAAGCGTTGAAAACGCAGACAAGTTTACATAATGTAACAAAATTACGCACCCAATACATCATTCAGCCATTGTGTGAAAAGGGCACTGTTCTGTTAACAGCGTTTATATTTATGTAAACCTCACTCGCTCCACTCGCTCGTTACATAAATACACTCGGGTCATAACTCTGAGAAGTGCTAGTTTTCACACAATCATGTAAATAGTTTTGTATTTCAAGAATATTAGTTAAATAAATGGTTTGGCGCGTCTTCACCCGCGTCCAATCTTCGTCTGATCGGGGGAAATGAGCAGATTACAGAAACGGCAGGTTACATATGACTTTTTCTAACCAAAACAATAAACAATGTTGCTAATAATCATTTTGAGAGCGAAGTTTTCTCCGGCCGAAGTTTGCTGCGTACCAAATAAATGGCCACACAAAACATCAGAGGAAATGCAATAATGCCAATATGCCAGTCAAGTCAGCCTGCACTTTACATACATTACTCTTGTATTCTTGTATGCCGCCTTTCCAGCGGCAACAACAAAGCAGCAAAAAGATACCAATATTTCTTGATGTACAAAGGGTGCAATATTGAGGAGACACTTTTTGCAAACGCTTGCAAAGTAAGTAGTGAGAAAGTTAATTTCTCCCACCTACCGAAAAATTCGAGTTCATACTGCCTATCTATATTTCAAAGTTTTCCTGATATCATTAAAGATTTGTAAAAAATATAGCGGAGAGGGAGAGAGTTGCCCAGTTAAGGGGCCGCATTCGTAATTACGACTTGTCGCTCAATTAGGATAAAAAATTTAGTGCTATATTTTTTCACAACTGTGGCTAAGTGATAACCTTGAATACATACCAGAATAACTTTAAAATTATTTATGATGGCCTAGTCTCTGTATAGTATAAGTAGCCTCCATTGCGCTAAATGAAATGGGAAACTTAAAATTTTCTAGAATAATTGTAGGCCAATAGAATAATGTTCATGTGGAATCCTTACCTTAGTATAATTATGTAAAAATGCTGTAGCTAATATTCTAGAAAATTAATACAACTTGACGATTTCAAAAATGCTACAAATTTCCGTACAATATAACACAATTTGCGTACTATATAACACAATTTGCGTAAAAAATAAATAACACTTTTAGTACGGAAATTTTGATATATAGGAATTATTACGGGATTTAGGGGAGACAACAAAGAATATTTGTTCTTGAATATTTTATTATATAAATTATTAAGGGGGGGGTACACCATTTTGGTCCAAAATATGTCTAATTTTTTTTAATGGTCTAATATAATGCACCATTGAATGGTGTTTCCAAATCTAAAAACCGCTATTTAATAGCTCTTTTAGTTTTCAAGTTATGTAAATTTCCATTTAGGGAATCCTATTGAAATTACTATTACTATGTATAATGAAAGGTCGATTATCTCCAAATATTTTTTTCATGAAATTGTCAACTTCAAAACCCTACTACTTCTACAATTTTTGAGTAATTAGTCTGAAACTTCCTGTGGGTGTCTAGATAGCCACCCTGCATAAAAGTATCAGGCAACTTTTCGAAATTTTTTGTTAATAAAATTTAATACTATTTATAAAAAACCTAAAAATTTGCATAAATTTGCAGCGCCACCTAGCGGTGCAGAATTATTTTAACAAAATTTCGCCTGATAGTTATGTTGCCCCATCTTTGATCTATCATATAAAAAAACTTTCATGTGATTAGGTTCAAAACTGTAAAAGCTTTAGGGTTTTAAGCGCAACCAAGTTTTTTTGTTGTTAACTAGTATTAACTAATATTAAATAGCGAAAAAAAAAAATTTTCTGACCTGTCATGTAGAATAGCATCTTAGGCACCTATATGCCAAATTTTAGCCAAAATCAAATAATTTTGAAACGCTGAGAGTGATAAATCGAAGAGTTGTCCGAAAATGGTGTACCCCCCCCCCCCCCCCCCCCTTAAACATACGACATGTTCAAGAACATTTCCAAAAAAGTTTGCAAAAATTTGCTATAATAAGAATTTTGAGGGTATAGGCCAAATAACAGAAATAACAAATAACAGGTCATGCGCGAACGAATAGCTGAAATTAGCGGAGGCCGATCTTTCCCCAATTTATGACACTATTTTCATAATATTTCCTTCGAAACTTCTTATGTGCTAGGCCTTACTTTGGTTAGGGGGATATGATGACTAGGATTCATAGTAATGTTATAAAATGTGTTTCTGGAATTTTTATCTTATAGTTGCCAAGGTAACCGGGTGCAAAGTTCAAACTTTGCGCGCCTGTATTTCAAGGCGACAATGGATTCTTCCCTTGAGATTTGGTAGGTGATTGATGGAAATAATAGTCTATCATAATATTTTACATTTGAATTTGTTTACATTCCCGTTGCCATGGAAATAAGCAGAATGAAAAATTTTAAAAATTGTCTACCAATTCTATAAAACACAATTTTTATTCGGTTTGTCAGTCTAAATAATAAGTTAAAATTGCCAACATTTTATTTTATAATTCGTCAATTGTGAATCATATTTCTAAAAGTCAATATTTGCAAATAAAATAAACTGTCCATTCAGAGAGCAAGACCTGTGATAGCATGATTTTGACATTCCAGAATATTAAATTTCGGTTAGCAATTATTAGAAATAAAGGACAATCACCAGGCATGTTTGTTGAAAATTATATAAGTAGTAAATAGTAGTAAATTTTTTGTAATTATAAAAAATGTGAAAATATTGCGGATGATATTTCATGTTTAAAATATTGATATTATAGCAGTTTACATTTTTTGCATGATAACAATGATTTATGTTATAAAAATGTAGTTTTATTTTAATTACTAGCCATTTTAAATTTGAAAAATGACTAGCTATATGTTCTAGAACAATATATTTTTTATTTTATTTATGTTCTAGAATAGTGTATAATAATTATATTTTGTTCTAGAACTCTACAATGTTGCCATGGTAACAATGACTTATGTTATAAAAATGTAGTGACTGCTATATGGAACTGTTACCAAAAAATAAAAAAAATAAAATCTAAAAATATACAGTACCTTGATTTTGATTTGCGATAGCTAGTGTTCTGAAATATAATGTTCTGATAATATTGTGTTCTAGAACACAATATTTTTTTGAAATGTTGTGAGGAAGTCAACGATGGTAATTTAGTTCCAAATTAGTCATAATTTTCGCCTCTATATTTCGTAAAAAAATTTAGAAAATGCGACGGAACGTCGCATACGGAGCATACGGGACTGTTCCCAAAATTAAGGGGGGTGAGGGAGATGGTGTAATCTAAACCCTCAAGCTAGCTAGTAAATTCCGGCTGCATGGCCTTATGTATATACTTACTGCAGGCAGGCCTGGCCGGATTTTTCAATTTCTGAACTATCTCGATATAACAAGCAGTTAAATATCGTATATTTGGCAATAATTAGCCACCTCCGTCGGCTATATTTTTCATCTTTCAATGAAATCTAGATTTCATTAGAAACGGCTTCATCTGCAGATTCAGAATCAGAAAACCGTTTTCAATTTCACCAATAACGTCCGGAGATGTTATCAAAATTAAAGAACGATATGATATTTTACATTTTCAAAACTGTACAACCTGCAATAACCTAAATTCTAGAACAATGAATTTATCATGAAAACAGAAATACTAAATCAATTTGCGAATAATTACAAATGTGGGTTTTCTTCCCCGCCATTTTGTATTTTTAGTAATAACCTACATCAGGCCTTGTTATTAAGGTGACCTTGATTAGTAATAACCTACATCAGGCCTTGTTATTAAGGTGACCTTGATTAGTAATAACCTACATCAGGCCTTGTTATTAAGGTGACCTTGATTAGTAATAACCTACATCAGGCCTTGTTATTAAGGTGACCTTGATTACAGTATAATTTTAAAACTAAAATTTAGTGACTAAATCATTTTAGTTCTGATACGCGCCGACAATTTGAACAGGGGTATACATTCAGTCGGTATTTAACCTACATACATAGGCCATGTCCTTGAGTATATTGTCGTACAACTGTAGGCCTACTTAATTAATGATGTAATATTATGGTTTTGTTCAGAAATTTAAAAAACAATGAAGCGCGTCACCGGAAGAATTACGTACCAGCTCAGCCTCTTAGCCCTGACCCCTACCCTCCATCTAATCCACTTCTATCAGTAGCAACTGATGAGGCCTGATAGATCGAAACGTAGGAATAGCGCAGGTTCAACCCCCGGGGACGTACTTCCTCGTTTTTTACAATTTATGAACAAAACCATAATATTCTTCTCAATTTACCGGAATTGTTGAAAAATAAACAAATGCGTTACAGGAATCTCGTATATTTAATAAATCCCGTGTTACTATATCTACTAATACAGTGTAATTCAAACCCAAAACTATATTGTTATTATTATGAACCAAAGGAAGGTAATGGACCCTGAACTATATCGTTTTTGGTTTAATTTTATTTTAACGAACGAGTTTTAACGGTAAGAACGGCCAGAGATTAGTATACCGATAAATGCACCAAAATATTATAATTAATTAGTATATTTATATTAACTAAGAGTTTATAAGTAAGTATAGTTATAGAGTATACCACCACCAAACCACCCACGGACGCAAATAAATAGTTACTTAGTTGTATTGCGTTTATATATAACCTATATGACCCGTCAATGTCAAGTTTCTGTTGAAGATAAAGGTTTTAGAATAATATGGGAGTTAATCTTCTGGAGTTGGTTGACAACTACACGAAGACACAACCTGTAAAGCAAAGACAATTATATTATTAATTATCGTCCCGGGATGTGTCATTTAGATATTTTAAGATCTATCATAAATGCAGCATCTAGGTGGGTATGGAAGGGGGAGGGGGCAGGGGGGGGGGGGGCTTAGTCGCATCCATCTCCAGTGTAAAATCGATAAAATCGAGATAAAACTGTAACCTGTTATTATTGATTTATGTCTATTATAATAAATATAATAGACAAGGTAGATTGTATTACTTACCGACACACTCTGGGAAGTTGGCGACCCGTCGGCACATACACTAACAACGTCGAGATCCGACTGTTGGTCCGGTAGACAGCAGTGGCCCTGGAAGTCTCCGCAACCGCCGCGGCATATTCCTTCGTCGTACACGGCCTCCCCGCCGCAACCGTTGAGCACAGACACCGAGTGCGGCAATACCATGCACTCCAGGGGTTCCGAGCCTCCGTCACCTAGGGGATGGGGCGTCGACTACAACCAGTACAGGGCAATACGGACGGTAACGCAACTACAACCAGTACAGGGTAATACGGTAACGCATGAGGGGGGTATGTACGCATACCGTAGCAGAAGGGTACATAGTACCGTAAACTTGTGGGCACTGAGGGCGCCACGTGAGGAGTTGAGGGGGGGTATGTACGCATATAAAACCGTAGCAGAAGGGTACATAGCACCGTAAACTTGTGGGCACTGAGGGCGCCACGTGAGGGGTTGAGGGAGGGTATGTACGCATACCGTAGCAGAAGGGTACATAGTACCGTAAACTTGTGGGCACTGAGGGCGCCACGTGAGGAGTTGAGGGGGGGGGGGGGTATGTACGCATACCGTAGCAGAAGGGTACATAGTACCGTAAACTTGTGGGCACTGAGGGCGCCACGTGAGGAGTTGAGGGGGGGGGGGGGTATGTACGCATACCGTAGCAGAAGGGTACATAGTACCGTAAACTTGTGGGCACTGAGGGCGCCACGTGAGGAGTTGAGGGAGGGTATGTACGCATACCGTAGCAGAAGGGTACATAGTACCGTAATACTTGTGGGCACTGAGGGCGCCAAGTGAGGAGTCAAGGGGGTATGTAGGCATAGTAGGATAGACCGTGTAGGCAGCACGAACTAGACTACTGTAGCGCATAGCCCGTAGTGCAGACTTAGGGTATTGTTACAGAACCAGGAAACTGTCTGGTAGGAAGCTAGCACGGTAATAAGAAAACTGTAGCTAGTCTTCTCTGTATACAAGTAGGAACGGGTTGCTTAAGTAGTAATCAGGTGGCAGATAGTATAATAGCACCATGTAGGGGAGAATATAAATAATAATAAAATTAACAAATTATAGCAACTGGGGAAGAAAACTACGATACTGCACGTTAATTGAGGAGAATTAGATACTGAACATTAATTCGCAATTTAAAACAGAGCCACAAATTAAACAATCGGAAAATAACAGTTCGTCGGCTTGTGTTTAAGTGAGGAATGGAAAAATTAAACAGCTGGGAAATAACGGTTAAGTGGGGGTTTAAATTTATTTATTAAAAAGGCTTCAGTATGAATTCTATCAGCATGGGATCTGAAAGACCTATACACTGCCGCCTTTAACAATCCGTCGCAATCTAGAAAATGCTCTCCTAATAAATATTCGCCGTCTCTGTCCTGTACGCCCCCTCTAAACTTATTTATAACTCCCCTGTGCCCGTTCATTCTGTCTCATAAAGTTTGCTCTGTCTGACCAATGTAATAAATGTCAGGATGCAAACAACAAAAAATACAATAAATAACTCGGACAGACGCACACGAAAAACTACCTACAATCGGGTCCCCCCAAGGCTTATTAGTCGGGTTAATTATTAGTTCACAGGGTTTACATCTGGGGGCATCGCACCTGTGGTTTCCCCTTTCCGCAATAGAGTCTCTCTTCTTTATTAACAAGCTCTCCAGATTCATTGAAGAACTGTTGGCCAAATGAACGCGGATTCCTCTCTCCTCCAATTGAGGTTTAAACTGCTTGACGACGGGAGTTATGCAGTCTTCAAAATATCCCGTAACAGGTAAATACGCTCTAAATACTTCGTCATCCTCTGGTAACCTTTGAGCCCTAAAACTCTCCACTGACAGGGCTCGATCGAGGTAATCGGAAGGATAACCAACCGACCAGCAGTCGGTTAAATATCTGTCTCTCGCCGCAACAAACTCCTCGTTCGAGTTCGAAATTCTGCTAAACCTTGTAAACTGCCCTTTGACAACGTTTTTTAAAACTTTTTTGTTATGAAAACGATCGAATGGTAACGGATACTTCTTTGACTGGGGCTTGAAATATACCCCCCGAGTGACTGCCTTAGTATCTTATACCCCCCGAGTGACTGCCTTTGTATCTTATACCCCCCGAGTGACTGCCTTGGTATCTTATACCCCCCGAGTGACTGCCTTTGTATATTTATCGTACCTCAACTCTAGATCCAGAAAAATTGCTTGGGTCTGTGAAAAATAGATGGTGAATCTAATATCATCTGTGCCGTATACTTCCATACATACCTGGTTGACGAGTCTCTGATACTATCTTTACCCTCCTCTCCCTCTGATAAGACTGCATCAAAGATCGCTTCCGCGTCGTCCACAAAAACATCCAAAAATATCGCACTGTGTAAAGTTACTTAGCTAACGTGCTTGTGAATTCTTTCGACGGTAATTACGCTGACTGATTTCCCGTAGGGAGCTCCCATCCCTACACCTCTCTTCATGACGTAGTAGAAACCGTTGTTCCAGAAGTAGTTGTGAGTTAACAAATATGAGAGCATCAGTCACCTGTGAGACTGTATATCCACTCCTGTTATCAAAATCCTCTTGCGTAAGTGTCGACCTGACTCCTTCTAGAGCTAAATCATGATGTATACTTGGATACATTTCACAAACGTCCAAGGATAGAAATGTACAACCATCTTCTAACCTTTGTGGAATTCTCGACGATGAATCCCAAGATCCCTTCGTATAAGAAGACTCTTTCACCAGAATAGGGTTCAATATATGCTCGAGGAACTTGCCTAAAGGCTCGGACAAAGTTCCTGTGGAAGAAACTATAAGTCGAGCTTTAGGAATTATCTTCCCGTCTTCCCACTCGATCCACTCATCTATCAGTTTATGATCTTTGAATAAGGGAAAGACGTATCCCACGTCGGGATTGCTTGGAATTAAATCGGTTTACGGTTCTCTTTAGTTCCGCTCAAAACTTATTTGTTGGGTTTCGTTTAAGTAGTTCGTACGTGTCCGTGTCTCCGAGGAGTCTGTCTATTTCTCTTTGCTTCTCGTCCTGGTTCAAAAAATAATGCTGTGAGTTTTATCGCCGCGAACAATTGCTAAATCTTCTCTATTCTTTAAAACTCGTAGGGCCTTCTGTTCACTCTTCGATACGTTTGATTGGGTCTTCTTGTTCGCTGTTGATATACCCAATTGGTCCAAACGAGAATGAAGCTGTTGAATAAACCCTTCGACAACAGTATCATTACATCTAGGCGCCACGTATCTAGTCTTATAAGGTACCCGGAATTGTAAAAATTCCAAAATATAATCCGGGATATCGTCCCGCGCGAGCTCGTAGATCCTACCTGAACCCAATGTAACTACAGCCCCGGTGTCGTCTATGTTCTCCGTATCGTCAGAAACTGACTCCATTATGATCGTGTCCGCCTGGGGATCTTGCCAGTTTATCCGTGATCTAAGTCTTGCTGCTAACTTTGAAACTCCAATATGAGATATCATCTTCCTTCTGTTTCCTCGTCGGTACAAACTTAAAACCTCGCGAGAGGAGTGATTTCTCCTCGCCTGATAAAGCAGTCGAAGATAAATTGACCACTGCCAATAAACCCCCGCGAACCGGTAGATTTTCATCTTCGTATTTCAATCTTTCCCTAACAAGCCAAAAGGGCAAATTCTCCAGCTTTCTTTTCGTCTCGACCGTTCTCAAAACCGACAGTTTCTTTTGCAAACGAAGCTGTGTAATTCTTCGCTCTTTCGCTGCTGCAACGTTAGACCAATAAAATATAAATGAATTGAGAGTTGTCCAGAAAAACTGCCCAACCCAAACTCCATACACCAACACATACACTCCATACAACAAATAACATATATTACATATGGCCCTCTTTGCACAAGGCAATGCTTAACTACTATAAAAAACCATCCAAATTGTTTATAGATGGAGAATCCATCATGTCTCTGAAGGAATGACTCAGGGATGTCCAGTGGCAATGCCTGGATATGGACTGTGCATCACTCTCCTCATTGATAGACTCGGCGCCGTAACCACCACTTCCCAGAAGTGGTTTGCCGATGACGCCAATGCTAGCGGTCGTCTAAAACAACCAAGAAAATATTAGGATATGAGAATTGGTCGAATGGGGACCTAAATAAGGGTATTTTCCAAATGCCTCAAAAACTTGGTTAATAGTAAAACTCGAGTTATTAGAAGAGGCGAGGATGCTGTATGCAGGAACAAATGTGCAGATATCTGCAGGTGGTCATAGGATCCTGGGCGGTGCTGTTGGTAGCGACGATTCCATTCGGCAGTTTGTTCTTGATAAGGTCGAGTCTTTTGTTCGACAGGTGGAGCGATTGAGTCCGATCGCAGACATTGACCCGCATTGTGCATTTACCTGTCTTTCCTTAGGACTCTCTGCGAAGTGGCGGTTCATTTGTCGGGTAATCCCCAACATCGAGCTGCTATTGGCACCACTCGACGAGGCAGTCAAGACTTTCCTAATGAAATTGGGGAACAGAGTAAACTTATCTGAAACTGAACAGAAACTAATAGCGCTGCTAACAAGATTGGGAGGACTCGGCATACCCATTCCATCAGATCTTAGTAAGGAATACGATAACTCAAGAGCCATCAGTGAGCCATTGATGGAGCGAATTGAATTGATGGATACAATGGCCGATGTCAGGGAAAAACAGAAAGAAGCATCCAAAGCTATCAAATTGGAGCAAAACACAAGGGTTGCAGAAGAAATACAAAGTATACAGGTCGCAATATCCCCAGTGCAGGAAAAACTACGAATCTTATCTTCACAGAAGGGAGCATCGGCTTGGCTCAACACCAGACCATCAACCCAGCACAACTATCACCTCACCTAGTCAGAGTTCAGGGATGCGATCCAGCTTAGGTTCGGATGGCAGTTGCAGGTGACACCAGTGGAATGTGCCTGTGGGGGGCGGTTCACAGTAAACCATGTTTTATCATGCCCCACAGGTGGATTTCCGTCGGTCCGTCACAATGAAATCAGAGATTTCATTGAAAACACGTTAACCGAGGTTGCTCATGACATTTCAATCGAGCCTGTACTCCAACAATCACCTGGGAAACATTCCATCGCTCTACAACCACAAGGGATGAGGGTGCTCGGTTAGATGTATCTGTCAGTGGTTTCTGGGGAGGTCGTTATGAGAAACTGTTGATCGATATTTCTGTATTTAAAACCCCCTAGCACCGTCCAATTCTTCTTTGGGCGTCGATAGAGCTTATAACCATCACGAGAACCGAAAGGGGGCCCAATATGAAGAGCGGGTTCGGGATGTAGAATGTCAACGTTCTGTCCTTTCATTCTAGCGGCTACTGGAGGAATGGGTCAGAGTGCACGTATCTTCACCAAACGTCTCGCTCATTAGCTAGCAGTGAAGAGATAGATCAGCTACAATGAAGCGATTCAGTGGCTTCGCCGCAAAATCAGCTTCGTTTTATTACGTTCGGTAATAATGTGTGTTCACGGAAGCAGATCGACACTAAGGCGATGCTTGATATGGCTGATACCTCAATCTTGGTAGCCATTGCGGACGCGCGGGTGGTGTAAGATTGGAGGGACCATGCGGTGTTTCTTTTTTTTATAAATAGAGGTCTATAATTGCTCATTTTCGTGATTTAATAAATTTACCGGTAAGATTATTTAATAATAAAAATTAGTTTATAATTATGTTTGTAATATTAGGCTAATGAATGTGCTTAAATGTTGTTATTGTGCTTAATTGCTGTAACATTTATGGTTATAAATATTAAATAGATACATTGACTGTGGGCGTAGCCTACAGGTACAAAAAAAACAAATACGGTAACGCAACTACAACCAGTACAGGGTAATACGGTAACGCAATTACTAATAATTACAAACCTAAAGGTAATAATAATACTGTAAGTAAATAATTCTTCGCCAAACGACGATCCAAACTCTACAAGTAATGTATTAATTAGCTTACCATCACTACAAGATCCACTCTTCACCATAGTAACCGAAATGCTGTTGCGACACGACAATCGCTTGAGCTGGCATTCAGAGTTGTAGGTAATTCCATCCGAACCGCAGACTGGGTCCACAGGTACTCCGACACAGGTGAGACATCGGCATCCAGGGACACCATCGGCGATAGCATAGCATACCCCGTGGTTAGGGCAGACGTGATTGAAACAAACAGCTGGAGATAAATACGTGGGTTACATTGCGTAATTTTAGTAATAGTAATTCTGACTCATTATTACCAAACGATAAATTCGTAGTGTAATATGGTGGCCCTGAATGGCCAGTTTTGTAATCTTTTCGTGTTTCCCCGACTTCTGCAAAACCCAATCTAATTGGCTGATCATTTTTTTAGTGTAATGCTAAATGTAGCAAGATGTATGCATGCTGGTATTGGTATTGTGGTAGTGTGAGCCTAATGTACAAACTGAAAGAAATTCAGTTGTAGTTTTAGTACACTACTTACAAACTTATAATACTGTAATAATATTGCACTGTACATAAAAACTAATTTTGCATTAATTTCTCTCGGCATGAAAGAAACTACTGAATATTGATGATAAATACATGACAAGGGACTTATTGATCTAAACCATTATCAAACTCACTATCCGGACAATAATCTTACAAACAAACTATAAACTTACTAACGGTACTATAAACTTACTATCGGTACTATAAACTTACTATCGGTACTATAAACTTACTATCGGTACTATAAACTTACTATCGGTACTATAAACTTACTATCGGTAAAAATAAACTTACTATCGGTACTATAAACTTACTATCGGTACTATAAACTTACTATCGGTACTATAAACTTACTATCGGTACTATAAACTTACTATCGGTACTATAAACTTACTATCGGTACTATAAACTTACTATCGGTACTATAAACTTACTATCGGTACTATAAACTTACTATCGGTACTATAAACTTGCTATCGGTACTATAAACTTACTATCGGTACTATAAACTTACTATCGGTACTATAAACTTACTATCGGTACTATAAAGTTACTTTCGGTACTATAAACTTACTATCGGTACTAGAAACTTACTATCGGTACTATAAACTTGCTATCGGTACTATAAACTTCCTATCGGTACTATAAAGTTACTTTCGGTACTATAAACTTACTAACGGTACTATAAACTTACTATCGGTACTATAAACGTACTATCGGTACTATACTTTCGGTACTATAAACTTACTATCGGTACTATACTTTCGGTACTATAAACTTACTATCGGTACTATACAGTAAACTTACTATCGGTACTATAACCTTACTATCGGTACTATAAGTTTACTATCGGTACTATAAACTAACTATCGGTACTATAAACTTACTATCGGTACTATAAACTTACTATCGGTACTATACTTTCGGTACTATAAACTTACTATCGGTACTATACAGTAAACTTACTATCGGTACTATAACCTTACTATCGGTACTATAAGTTTACTATCGGTACTATAAACTAACTATCGGTACTATAAACTTACTATCGGTACTATAAACTTACTATCGGTACTATAAACTTACTATCGGTACTATAAACTTACTATCGGTACTATAAACTTAATATCGGTACTATAAACTTACTATCGGTACTATACTTTCGGTACTATAAACTTACTATCGGTACTATAACCTTACTATCGGTACTATAAGTTTACTATCGGTACTTACTTTCGGTACTATAAACTTACTATCGGTACTATACAGTAAACTTACTATCGGTACTATAACCTTACTATCGGTACTATAAGTTTACTATCGGTACTTACTTTCGGTACTATAAACTTACTATCGGTACTATACAGTAAACTTACTATCGGTACTATAACCTTACTATCGGTACTATAAGTTTACTATCGGTACTTACTTTCGGTACTATAAACTTACTATCGGTACTATAAACTTACTAACGGTACTATAAACTTACTTTCGGTACTATAAACTTACTATCGGTACTATACAGTAAACTTACTATCGGTACTATAACCTTACTATCGGTACTATAAGTTTACTATCGGTACTTACTTTCGGTACTATAAACTTACTATCGGTACTATACAGTAAACTTACTATCGGTACTATAACCTTACTATCGGTACTATAAGTTTACTATCGGTACTTACTTTTGGTACTATAAACTTACTATCGGTACTATAAACTTACTATCGGTACTATAAACTTACTATCGGTACTATACTTTCGGTACTATAAACTTACTATCGGTACTATACAGTAAACTTACTATCGGTACTATAAGTTTACTATCGGTACTATAAACCTACTATCGGTACTATAAACTTACTATCGGGACATGGCGGCAAGTCGCACGGCATTTCCCGTTGCAATGAAGTATCGTCACAAGGTTCCCCGTTACCAGTGGCCTGTTTACTAATCGCTCTGGTAGAAATCCTAACGCCTTCCCCACAGAGAGCGCTGCACTGGGACCAATCCGACCAATCACTGTAGCTACAATCTATGGGAAATTATTCAAACAATCTCAAACTAAAATTAGTTTTCGTTGCCTTTAAAAGTATAATTTAGTTAAATAATATAGATAAGATAAATAAGTTATCGAAATGTCATGAAACTAGACCTGTTATTTAGGTACAGTTCCTTGCGACGGGCAGACCGACAGTAACAACCTGACCCGAACCTGTACGCAGAGTTCCAGTTTCGTCTCTTGGCTGCGCGGGTTTTCCAAGAACCAACAAACAGAAAATACAAAGCGTACCGGGTACAAAAAAAACAGTGCACGCTTTTAGCAGTTTAGTGTCTAAATTTGGTATTTTTATTTTGGTTTTAATTTTTACTTGGCAGTCGGGATGGGGGTTATATGTTGCAGCGGCAACACGCTCCACTTACCTCTGTTGCATTCACCGAAGTTGACGATGGTTAAGACGCTACTATAGTAACAGTTGTGTTCGTTGAACGCGCAGATATTATCGTAAACCTCCCCGTCGGAGGCGCAGAGGATCCCGCTGTTCAACTCCTCATCACTGCAGGGGTCGCAGACACACTGGGGTCGGTTGTCTACAACCTCGCAATGTGTTCCCGGGCGGCAGAAGATATCAGCGGTGCAATCACCTAGGAAACGGATCAATATAAATATTTGGAGTGGACTAAATCACTAATGGACACCGGGAAGTAATTAATTCTACCGACGGGGGCCTATAGAGCGAGACCTTCATGGTTCAAACGTCGGTTGTTTATCTCTCCTCACTACCTAACTTTAAGCAGCTCACACCCTAATAAATTTATTGCGCATAAATGCTACACAAAACTACAAGATACCCGTACCCGTATGATAAACAATAAGACGTTAAAAAACAGCGTAAAAATTAAAAGTAAAGTTTTCTTCGTCTATTTGGCCAAGAAATTCGCACAAAGTCTTAAGTCTTATCCCAGTACGGACTCATCCAAACTGCTGCAATAAACACTGAAACTGAAATAAAACTGAAATTACTGAAATTGTTTAGCAATCTGAAACTGAAATTAATAAAATAAATTGGTCATCTGAAACTGAAATAACAAAATAATTTTCAGTGATATGGTAAACTGACACTGAATTTAGAGACGATGGAAAACTTAAATATAAAATTTAACTGAACTGAAATTCTTTGAAATTAATTTCAGTGATCAGCACTACCCTGATAACTATATAAAACCAGACGAACCACGACCACTATAGCCAGAGAACTAAATTGAAGACAAGGGATTTAACAACAACTGCTATAGGACCAACGTTAATTAAACTTTTTGTAACTATATAATCTCACCTGCGCACGCCCCTGCGTATTCCATGGTAATTGCTTCGCCAGAGTGACAGGCCGTCAAAAACAGACTCTCTGCGTCGGAGTACGTGTTGCCATCACTACCGCATACCTGGCCGGGCAACGGCTCGCAAAGTGGGTCTTCGCACACGCAGACGCAGGTCGGGAGGTTGTTTACCACGACGCAGGTCTGAAGCGGTGGACAAACACCTTCGCGGCACATATCTAGAGATAAATTAAAGTGAAAGAGGAGAACTTGGGACAGAGGATAGTTGACAATAATTATATTATTAATTATTAATATGTATACGGGCACAGAGAGAGTTTTAAAACAGAAAAAGGTTTAAGAATAAATTAGTTTGCGCCTTTTTTATCACGGCTGCTACTTACAATCACAGAAGAAACCGTTTCCATAGTAACCGGTTTCACAGGAGCAGGTGTAGCCACCGGGGGTGTCATGGCAGATACCGTGCAAAAGGTCGCAGTTGTGTGTGCCTCTCAGACACTCGTTGATGTCTGCAAATATTATACGGGGTGATTGAGAAACGCATAATCAACGCGATATTAAAATGATTAAAAACAAAATAAACACAAAAATTACATGAATAGCTGTTCCACAGTTATTGAAAGTATACGCTCGTCTATACTTATATGACTAACTGTTGCACTGTATACGCTCGTTTATACTTATGTGACAAACTGTTGCACTGTACACATCCGTCTATACTTATGTGACTGACTGTTGCACTGTACACGCCCGTCTATACTTAAGTGACTAACTGTTGCACTGTACACGTCCGCCTACTTATGTTACTAACAGTTGTACTGTACACGCCCGTCTATACTTAAGTGACTAACTGTTGCACTGTATACGTCCGTCTATACTTATGTAACTAACTGTTGCACTGTATACGTCCGTCTATACTTATGTGACTAACTGTTGCACTGTACACGTCCGCCTACTTATGTTACTAACTGTTGCACTATATACGTCCGTCTATACTTGTGTAACTAACTGTTGCTCTATATACGCCCGTCTATACTTAAGTGACTAACTGTTGCACTATATACGCCCGTCTATATATATGTGACTAACTGTTTTCTCTAGCGGTAGGACTGTATATTGAATTAAGCTTAACAGGGTCACATTATGACAATTGACAATAACAATAACAATTCGGACAGATAAGGCCCTATATCCAGCTTAGTTATTATATCAGATTAGAGTTGCTAGGAGTGACAGTTGTAAATATATGGTAAACAATAAACTTTATAAAATAAAAATATACTAGACCGACGGGCGCGCTGACTCACAACCCAAGCCACAAAATAGAAGGCACATCAATAAACATAAAAAATAAAAATAATATAATGTAGCAACATACAGTGAAATTTAATTTACATTACCAAATGAATCTATTTAATTAGCTAACAAAGACAGTTGAAGGGAAAAGGTATATATGCAAGCAAGTAAGTAAATATTTTGGGCTAATGGTTTTGTTTTATTGTGAAAGTAGCCGAAAACGCTGAGTAGAGACAATAAAGGTGTTTAGAAGGGAGAAATATTTGTTGTAATCGGTCGCAGATATACCTTGTCCCTCTAAAACAGAGTTTAATGACAGTGAAGCCCCTAGAGCTTCCAACCCAACCTTCAGTGTACGGCGGGCACCAGAGTAACTCGGACAAGTTATAAAAAAGTGAAAGGCGTTTTCTGTGGCAGCACCGCATGAGGTGCACTCAGGTGAGTCCTGAAGGTGCCTGGATACCATGTCTGCAGATAATTTACTACACCGCAGTCGCAACTGGCAGACAATGATTTGAAATTTGCGGGTTCCAACACAGTAAAATGGTTTGATAACATTATTTGAAATGAGTCGGGATTTAAACGTCGGGAGAGGGAGTGAACGTGTTGAAAAAGGGAGATCGTTCCATTTTTTTATAGTGTTTGGAAAGAAAGATTTGCCATAAAGGTCTTTACGGTACGATATTTGGGAAATGTTGGCGCTGTTTCTGAGAGGGTAACTATGTGATGGGTTTTGCCCCACTGTAATTGGGATTCTGGAAAATAAGTACTCCGGAGTTAACTTGTTAATAATTTTATAAAAAGTTATTAAGCAGATGGCTGAGCGCCTGGAAGAGAGACTCTGTATGTTGCATTCGGTATATAACTTGCTATGTGAAGTGCGAGATGGAGCACCAGTGGCAATTCTTAGAATTTCAAGTTCAAAATTGTCAAGTAGTTCAGACATTTCTTGAGATATGTTGTTCCAGACCGCACAGCCGTATTCCAGTTTAGGACGTATAAATGTTTTGTATATTTTTAGTATTGCATCTTTGGATAGGACGTATTTAGTTTTCCGCAGAACCAATAGATTTCTCGAAACTGAGTTAATTAGTTCTAGGACATGGTCATTGAACTTGAAATTGGAAGAAAATACCAGTCCCAGGTGTTTGTGAGTCTCACCACACGGAAGGGCCTCACCATTTAGATATAGTGGCACTGTCTGGCAGGGGCGTACCCAGGATTTTCTGGTGGGGGGGGGGGGGGGGGGGGGGGGGGGTAAAACTCAAATTTAAAATTGATTACCAGTGGGAGACAGGGGGGGGGGGGGGACGCAAATCCCGCCTTGGCGAATTAATATCCCGCCTCAATGTTAATCATGTTGAATGTTAATTGTTCAATAATTGAATATTTGAAAGACAAAGAGACTATAACATATAAAGGAAATTACTGAATTAATAATGATGTAATGGTAGGACACCACAGGAGTTATTGACAATGTTATATGCTTGTGTGAATGGAGTTCATTCACACAAGCTGGTCAGGGAATACACCGACACCGAATAGACTAGAATTCCTCAAAACAGTACTTTTGGTGGTGTATGTACTTTAAACACTTTCGCGGAACACAAATCATCCCTCTCTTGATATTACACATTTTTTAATAACATTCCAATTTTCTGACGGGGGGGGGGGGGTAATTACCCCCACTACCCCCCCCTTGGGTATGCCCCTGCTGTCTGGTAGGGGATGGAACCACACATAGTCATTACAATGGTTTTCTCTGGGTTAAAAGTTACGAGCCATTTAGTAGCCCAAGTGTGTAGTTCATGAAGTTCGTGGTTAAGAAAGTGAGCGCGCACAACAGGATGACTGATTCTAGATGAAAGAGATGTATCGTCAGCAAACAGTGAACAGTTTGCCGACAATACATCAACAAGGTCATTTATATAAATAATAAATAAGATGGGACCGAGCACACTTCCCTGGGGTACGCCTGCGAGCACCGCCAGAAACAGTGAGCATGTCCCATCTAGTACTACACGCTGCCAACGCCCTGATAAATAACATTGGAACCATGCCAATAAACGACCGCGGATTCCCATTCTATATAATTTTTCAAGGAGACCTGCGTGCCATACCCTGTCAAAGGCTTTTGTGACATCACAGAATATTACTTGTGTGACGTCGCCTTCGTCCCAGGCCTGGCACCAGGAGTCGTATAGGAAGAGAAGTTGGTTTTGGCAACTATCGCCGGGAATAAATCCTGATTGTCGTTTCGATATTTTATGCCATAGGAAATTCCAGATATGCTTTCTGACAACAGTTTCAAAAAGCTTAGAAAGGTTATTTAATAAAGAAATTGGGCGATAGTTGCCAGAATTATAAAATTCTCCCTTTTTAAAAATTGGAGTAATATTAGAATACTTCCAGGATTGTGGAAAAATAGAAATGTTAAGTAACGCGTTAAATAAAATAGTTAGACCAACTATTAAAGAGCCGGATAATGATTTAATAACTCTGTTACTTATTCCATCGATACCAGGAGATCCATTCGTTTTTAAGGATGAAATACCTGAACCTACGTCCTCTTCTGAAATCTGTATGTGCTCTAGGACTGCTTCTTCAGGGACGCCCTGAACAGTAGAGGGGTCGGGGTGTAGTGAAGTCGGGGGTAAAGATTGTGGTATGGGATGTACCGCTGCAGGTCCACGGGATATACCACCGATGGTACAGTCTGGGGTATGGGGTGCACTGCTGGAGGTACAATCGGAGGTGTGGGATGTACTACCGGTGGTACAGTCAGGGGTATGGGGTGCACTGCTGGAGGTACAATCGGAGGTGTGGGATGTACTACCGGTGGTACAGTCTGGGGTATGGGGTGCACTGCTGGAGGTACAATCGGAGGTGTGGGATGTACTACCGGTGGTACAGTCAGGGGTATGGGGTGCACTGCTGGAGGTACAATCGGAGGTGTGGGATGTACTACTACTACTAGGATCGGCATGCTGCATTGCAGCTGCATTTTTAAGAATGCTGTGCCGGCTTGTCAACAAAATTGCACCGCCACAACTCCCTATCACCCATGACATTTGCTAGATCATCCGCATCTTTAAGGCCAGTGTCCTTTAAGATGCGTCTCAAGAAAGTCATGGGCTGTCCACCATGCTTATTCACTCCATGAGGCTGCCAAAGTACAAGATTATGCACTGGCTGGTCCTCACGGCGAAAGCAATGTCCTGCAAAGCGGAGGCGATTTTGTTCTAGTGTCAAGCTTGGGGGAACCAATGAGACACCTCCAATGTTATATAGTGTCTGGTTGGAGATGTGTGCATTGTACTTGGCACAATGTACCCGGCGTAGCATTCTTGTGAATGTGCCATCCAGAGATTTGGTGTCCTCAGCAGTTAGAGCCCAGCATGGACTCCCGTAGAGGAGTACTGGAACTACTGCTGCTCTAAATAATCGGACCTTAAGTTTCCGATTAATTCTAGGTGACTTCCAAATCCTGGAAAGCCTATTCAAGGCTGCCCATGCCTTTCCCTTACGTATTCGAAGGTCCTCACCTGACTTCCGGATCCATGATCCCAGGTAACAGAAGTCGTCCACATGCTCAAGCATACCATCCTTTGAGCTTATGCTCATCCGATCAGAGACTTGCTGAGGACTTTCAAAGTTAACTGTAAGAATTTTGGTCTTTCTGGAGTTAATAAAAAGACCAACACTAGAAGCAGCATGTTCTAATGAGCTGAGGAGCCGTTGGGCTCCCTCTAATGATTCTGAGAGTACTCCTAAGTCATCAGCAAAGTCTAGATCAGTTAGGTACTTGGCAGGATTTCCTCGACTTCTGGAGCCAGTAGGTGGAGTTATCATCACCCCATCATCATTATGATGATCTAAGGACATGCGTAGAACATAGTCAACCACAATAATGAACAAGAATGGTGCAAGTGTGTCTCCTTGGAGGACGCCCCATAACACTTCAAATGGTTCTGTGTCACCGTCAACAGTAGACACAAATGCTGCCGAACCATCGTATACTGATCTGATTGCTGCAATAATTTCATCAGGAATCCCATATAATGAAAGTATGCTGAACATACGTGAGCGAGAGACTGAATCAAAGGCCTTGAAGAAGTCAACAAAGATAACAGCCAGATGCCTGTCTTTCTTTTTTGATAACTCTTCAATTATCCTTCTAAGTGCCAAAATGGGCTCCATGGTCCCACGACCTTTACGGAACCCATTCTGATTTCCACGTAGTAGTCTCTCAATGGGATCCCTGATGCGATTTAATAGAATTCTATTGTATAGTTTTGCAGCAATCGAGATCAATGAGATTCCCCGAAAAGAACCATAGAGTGTTAGGTTGCCCTTCTTTGGAACTGGCACCAACTTATTTGTTTTCATTTCTTGTGGGACTCTTGTTGTACGGTACATGTCTACTATGATGGGATAGATGAGCTTTAAACACTCACTCACTACCGGTGGTACAGTCTGGGGTATGGGGTGCACTGCTGGAGGTACAATCGGAGGTGTGGGATGTACTACCGGTGGTACAGTCAGGGGTATGGGGTGAAGCACTGGAGGTACTACAGAAAGTACCACCGGTGGTACAGGCTGGTGTGTGGGATGTACTAGCGGTGGTGCTGTCTGAGGTGTGGATTGTACTGGGGTCGTCGGTAATAAACCTGGTAAAGTGGAATTAATGACAAATCTGTTATTTAGAACTTGGGCTTTGTCAAAGGCTTCATACACCGCTGTGTCGCCATCAAATAAGAACGGGATGGATGATAATTTGTTTTTCCCCAGTACCGACTTTACTATTGAAAACCATTTCTTAGAGTCTAAGTTGCTGGAACTTTTGGTTGATAAATACAATTCACTAGAATATGAAGCCTTAGCTAAGCGAACTTTTTGAGTGACAAAATTTCGATATTTTCTGAAAATGACCCATTGATTTGAGTTGTTGGGTGTCCCTTTGGCTCGTTTGTGTAGCCTTTCCCTGCGCCTGAACAGTGAGCGCAACTCATTATTTATCCACTTAGGGTCGCTGGATCTGGTTTTTATTTTGTGGCTGGGAATAAATCTATTCGTACCTTCAAGTAAAGTCTCTGTGAGAAAATTAACACCTTCAACAGGGTCATCGGCATGTGCACCAAAGTAGCTACTAAGACATTTGCTATTTAGGAATTGTCTGAATTCTCCCCAGTTCGCTTTGTCATAATCCCATACGGTACGAATGAAAAGGGGTGGCGGTTTGATATCAACGTTTAAGTCGATAAAAATTGGCGAGTGGTCAGAAATAGGAAGGTTGTTGTCAAAACAAATATCAGCATGTGCGTCCGCCTTAATTTTCAGGGGAAGTAAATTAGTGAATAATAAGTCAATGCAAGATTGGGATTGGGATCGAGTTATAGAGTTTATCACTTGGGTAAAACCAGTTAAAGAGCAGAATTTGTTTACTAGAAAAGGAGTTTGGTGAAAACAGTTGGTATTAAAGTCACCTAAAAGAAGAATTCCATCATATTTATACGCTGTCGTGATGTTACAAATAACATCGTACAAGGTATCCCAGTACTGTGCAGTAGGTTCGGTGGGTGTGTAAAGACCAATCACGAGAACTTTTAATTTTACGATGAAAATATCAATAAATATTAATTCTAGACCTTGCGAGTTAAAGGCCCTGCCAGTGCGTCTGAGATGGGGTAATGACTCCCTGATAAATAACCCGACACCACCGTACCCCGAGTTGTCAGCGCGGGGTTTGTTATAGTATTTATAAGAGTGTTTGTTCAGCTCACTTTCATGGTCAGCTGCCGTACATTTTAAAAACCATGTTTCCGTTACAATAAAAATATCAATATTTAAATCTAAGATAGTGTCGTAAATTATTTTTAACTTGTCAGTGCAGATTTTGTTATTTAATTTTGGTAAAAGGCTGCGGACATTATGGTGCCATACAGAGAGCGGGCCAGGGTTACTCTCTATATCACCGCAAAGAAGGATCGATATGGAAGATGGTTGGAAGGTAATTGAATATACTACTGTGGCTAATAAAACATACACTGGATGCCACTGGGTACTGTTTGCAAACCAATAAGAACCATAATAAAACGTGAAAATTTTGAATATGGTTTGTTGTGGCTATCCGCCACTGTCAACCAACGCTCTAACATTTCCTTTAACATTCACTTTATATCACTCGATTTACTTTACCTCACTCGCTTTACCCGCCTTTAATCGATTTCTCTCTCTCTCTCCCTGTCTCTCTCTCACTCTCTCTCTCACTCTGTGTTAATTACTTCACTTTCTTACTAACTCCGATCGCGAGTTGTTAGTGCTAGTACTTGACCTCACCCTCTCAATTACTTTCACTTTCTTACTAACTCCACACGTGAGTTGATTGTGGTAGTACTCGACCTCACCCTCTCAATTACTTTCACTTTCTTACTAACTCCACACGTGAGTTGATTGTGGTAGTACTCGACCTCACCCTCTCAATTACTTTCACTTTCTTACTAACTCCACACGTGAGTTAATTGTGGTAGTACTCGACCTCACCCTCTCAATTACTTTCACTTTCTTACTAACTCCGATCGCGAGTTGTTAGTGCTAGTACTTGACCTCACCCTCTCAATTACTTTCACTTTCTTACTAACTCTACACGTGAGTTGATTGTGTTAGTACTTGACGCCCTGTCCTCTCTTATTTTCGCCTCAGTTATGTATTTATCGTTTTGTCCCAAAATTGTAATACTCACTTCGTCCCCAAATTATGTCATTGTTGTCGCCGGTATGTTAATCAAAAGGTTCGCATGTTTGCATACTTGTACACACACATACCGAAAAACTAGACTTTCATTCCCGTAGATTGACCAGTCTATCTATAGCAGAAACTAACAAAATTCCTTGACTTGGTGCGGCACCCTCAATATAATCTGACCATTTAAATCATCAAAATACGTACGACACACCCATCCATCTTACTAACATGATCATTTCGTACAGTACGTGGACTCGGGTTACAGCGGGATTCCACATTTCATTCATATAATAAACCCCCCAAGTCTTGTCTTACTAACATGATCATTTTGTACAGTACGTGGACTCGGGTTACAGCGGGATTCCACATTTCATTCATATAATAAACCCCCCCTCAGTCCCACTAACATTATCAAGTACTGTAAGTGGCCCCAGGTGAAAGCGGGATGCCACATGTTCACTCATATAACCACCCCCCTCTCGATATATACTGACATTATATTATATAATTAATAATATAACCCTTCACAACGCCCATCAACCTCAAACAGAATTATTGAATCTCTGCACATTCATTGGTCGAATCTACTAATTTGTTAGCCCTAGTATGCCTGTCATGTGTTACATCAATGCAAACCTCATGTTTTAGGCCTGACCCCCTCCATTCAGCATCTTGACCTCCTGTTATCACCTCGCGATGTAATAATTTACCATTATATACTAATACTTCATTCTGAGCAATTTCGTCAGTCTTCCTATTTTCTCCACCGGTTGTCACAAATTGTTTTTTACCGCTCGCTCGCTCGCTCGCTCGCTCGCCCGCTCCCGTCCACTCACTTGCACGCCTTTTCATTCGTCCCATTTCATTTACTTTGATATAACACTTTATTTCTGCTGATATTTGTAACCACATATACTCGAAGTAAATGATTCATTCATTTCCCCTCCCCTTATTTTATCCATATTTTTACTACGTTATCGAAATATATTATGTTATTTATTAGTGCTTTTATTGTCCATATTTCATTATCATAACTGCCCGTAATTTGTAAATACAAAACGATTGAATGCGAGCGCGTTAATAAAGAAACTCAATTTTGCAACCGAAACCTCCCTTGAGTGTCCCAATGATAGACACTTTCAGTAAAAAACAATTTCTTTTCCACCGGCATCTTAGTTCTGTAGTTAGTGCTTAGGGCGTTTTCAAACAAACACACTGTTGTAGCCTAGTGCCTAGCAGCCTAGGGTTTTGACAGTGGACCTATTACAGTATTAGTGTAGCTGGGCCTACATTCCAGTACTGCAGTACGCTACTGCCTACTGCACTGCACTATACTGCCATACACCAGTACACCGTAGGCCTACGCCAGTCAGCCAGTACGCATCAGCCTGACAGCCCGCCATGGCTACTGCTACCGGTAGCCAACACCAACTCGACGAGGATGCTTCTTCCTCCATCACTTCTGACCACGGTGGCTCTCCAAATGTCGACGATTTGCGAGCTCTCGATTCGCGTGCTCTGAGTGGACTTAAATCTTCATTTACACGCGCCCACAACGCACTCGCCTACCACCTCTCGCTAACCGGCCCTGTACAGGACGGCTTAATCGACGCGTCGTTCAACACTTTCAAACTATCATTCGGTAAGTACCGGAGCAAAACACATCAAATTTTACTTATCCCTAACTTTCGGGCTCAGAATAATACACTTTATAACAAATTCACACATGATTACGCCGAGGCTGAAGCCCGGTATTATCAACTGGAGCGCAAATATGCCGATTATCAGGAGGACGCACAAAGTGAATCTATCCCCGTAGTAGACCCACCAAATCTTCCTTCAGAACGGGCAAGGATGACTTCGCTCGCACTGCCCCACCCAACAGCAACAGATAACATAAATCATTCTCATGGTGATTTTACACTAACCCCCTTAGGTGACGAAACATCTAGTGCGGGACGGAGACACGTCCGTCGTTCCCTCACTACAGCCTGCATAGATGAGTATCACAATCCCACACCTTTTCGTGGCTTTTCATCACCGGACCTAACTTTACTAAATGCAAATGTAGGCTTACAGAGCAATGAAATAGGCCTACCGGTATCGGCACCCGATAACCCTAATCCCAATAGGGAAACATGTGACCAGGAATTATTAACTGATTTTTTAAACGCCTCTAGAGATTTCGTAATCCATAACGAATCTGGGTTTCAAAATACAATTAGGCCTATCATGCCTATAGACCTACCGGTTGAGTATAATAAAAATAACCCATTACCGGTACCTGCAGCACTGTCAGTACTGGTAGTTAACGACCATTTAAATCTAGGCGTCAGTGTGAATAATTCGAACAACACTGATGCGAGTCCCTTAGTTTCCCCTCAGGTTCCAGTCTCGACTTCGGTCAACTTAGTGGGGATTCCCTCCAACCCCTTGAGTGTTGTGAGCTCTGTCACACAGGACAACGCGCAGACGAAAACTGTGGAAACTCAAAACGGTAATATTGGTAATCAGGTAAAGTCGAGAATAGCAGACGTGAACCCTGGAGATTCGGTAAGTCAAATAAACTCTCACCCCACGATCTCAGCCGTCTCCAGTTCTAAACTGAGTGGATTAGCTCGCGCTACTCGACTCAAACTTATGAAATATAAGGCACAAATGCAAACGTACCAACATTTAGACGAATTATCTAAGAGGAGTAAGCAGATTCAACGCGATGCAAAATGCAGAGAGCTAGAACTGGAGGCGGAATTTTACGCAAACGAAATTAATGAACAAAACCGAAACAGCGTTGTTACTGTATGTAGTGGTCCCACTCCTACTATACCGGTACCAATTACTACCTTATCCACCGACAATATCCCAACAACCGCGCCTACTGTAACTCTACCATCCCCTTACCCCTGCACTACCCAGTCATTTCCCCCCTCGCTACCCTCACAACCTATGACTGTGACGACACGTCCCAGCATCAACATCACCACCGCTATCCCAATAGTTTGCTCGACTAATCACCCCCCTGTCACTGCTCACAAAACCACGCAATCTGTGGTCCTCCCGCATACCGTGAGTTGTGTACCCGCATCCTTGCCATCAACTTTAAACCCTGATGTCGCACCCTTTAACCCCCCGACTGTAGAGTCATTGGCAACATTCCAACATCTACCATCTGTACCTACCAACCACTCGGCAGATCCATTGGTTAACTTTGGTAATATTTGCCCTTCTACTCTGTCAGCCCGACCTTTAAATAATCACACGAATCACCATCAATCATCTGCACAAACATTACCCAACCCAAACACCATCAGTAACCATCACACACTCTCATCCCAAACTCCCGTCCCCACTGTTCCTCAACATTCACTCGATTACAAATCTGACTCAACTATTCCTAGACCCCTTGCTGGTAGCCTCAACTCAGAACAATCTGCCCTCCTAAAGTTGACGTTACCCACATTGCAACCAACCAAATTCGACGGCAAGTTACTAGACTATGTCCAGTTTAAGCAGACATTCTACGACCTTATAGACTCTAAACCTATCCCTGACAATGAGAAACATATCTATCTCATACAGTTCACAGCTGGTGAACCCCGCCGCGTTGCCGAGTTATACCGCAGCTCAGACAATGGGTATACGCTGGCTTGGGCCCAACTCGACAAGAGGTACGGACACCCCAGGGAAGTCTCAAGGTCTATCTTGAACCAGCTGACCCAGGGCCCTAGACTGAACCTCACGGCAGCCGACTTATTAAAGTTTATCGACGATATATCGATTAGCCACGCCACCCTGGAATCCATTGGTAGTTCGACCCGGTTGAATGACCCCAGCAATATGGATCTCTTAGCTTCCAGGCTGCCTATCGAACTGGTTAATCGCTGGACCCGCCACGCAACCAAACTTCATACCAACAAACGAGTGGAACCTCAGGTCTCTGATCTTGTCAACTTCCTAGACCAGGAAGTCAGCGTATTGAATTACTATGGCACTGGTAAACCAAAGACCCGACCCCCAGCTAGCTTTCCGGCACTCACCTCAGCAGTACCAAAACAAGTTAGGACTACGTCTACAACCCCTCTTAGACCTAGCCTTCCTCCCAATGCTCCTCAGTTACCCATAGATGGTGCACAAACCACCAGTGCCACCAGCCAGAATAGACTTCGCTGCATGTACTGCGATGGAGGTCATAAAATCTATGGCTGTGATTCCTTCCTAAACCTCACATATCATGATAAAGATAACTTCGTTGCAAATTATCCTTCCCATGACATGTGCCGCAACTGCCTTGGACGAGGCCATTTGACCGCTGACTGCTTGTCTAAATATACATGCAAGACGTGCAAGTCGAATAAACATCATTCACTATTGCATCCCCCCAATGCGCCATTTACTAGAATTCCTCACTCATCCGCTACCACACCCACACCCATGCCTCGCTCCACTGCGTCAGCCCCTAACAAACACGTGACAAGTCATCCCCCTATGTCTTCACGAAATACCTGTCTTCACAGATTTCAAAAGAGAAATACTGTTCTACAGACAGTCCCTGTTCGTCTCACTTCAGATCATACCACAATGTCACTTACAACATACGCGTTGATTGACCCAGGCTCTGACCAATCAATACTCGATGACCGAAACTTGCCCCCATTAGGTCTCCATTGCACTCAGTATAGGACCATCCCAATTAGTACCTGTCTAGACAAAGAGAGACTCATAGAAGTCGGCGCTATCAAGTGTAATGTCTCTCCTGTCAGCAGTAATGGGACCCCTACACTAGTGAATGTCACTTTCGATGTCATGAAAGGGTTTAGAGATAACTTTGTAACCCCAAGGCGCTGGAATATCAGAGAATGGCCCCACTTAGCTGACTTAGACTTGAGTCATCCCCCTTTAGACATCCCTCAAGTAACAGTCTTGTTGGGACAGGATGCCCCAGTCGCCTTGATGCAACTTCAATCTCGCTGGGGCCCGAACCCCCAGACTCATCCGTACGCTGTTGAAACTCCGTTTGGATGGTCAGTCTGTGGCCCTAATCTTGCCCCAGACGATGACCTTGACATTTATCCCACCTCACAAATACATTGTACCCTATCTGACGTTAACGACTTGGATACACTCAATGACCGACATTCTCCCCCTGAACGAACTGCAGCTACTTTTGACCCTGGTTCCGATTCAAACTCTGAAGTGACCCAGAACCCACACCCGACAATGACTACGTTGGTTCCATTCAGTCCCAAGTCATCATCCAAACAATCTCAACATCCTAACATTTCATATTTAAACGACCTAGAACAGAACCTTAGACGATTCTGGGAGATGGAAGTACATTCGTCTTCCTTAGGAAAGGAAATGTCCCCCTTAAACCTTCGATCCCAATCCATACTGCAGGCCATGCGCCTTAAACCCAACGGACATTACTCACTAGGTCTCCTGTGGAAACGAGACGATGTAACGCTCCCATGTAATAAATTATACGCACAACGTTGTTTAGTTTGGTTGGGGAAACGTCTCAGGAAGAAACCGGAAGTTCTAACTCTCTATACCACTCAGGTTGAAGACTATATATCACAGGGATACGCAAGGAAACTCACCCCATCTGAGATTGACTCGCATGGCCCTCGTTCTTGGTACCTGCCGCACCATTACGTTCTATATCCCAAGAAACCCAACAAGATTAGAGTTGTGTTCAACGCAGCTGCACCCTACTTTGGCACTTCTCTGAATGCCAACCTAATCAATGGACCCGACCAATCCAACCTACTGTCTGGAATACTTTGCAAATTCCGTCGCCATGCTGTAGCATTCTCGTGCGATATAAAATCTATGTTCCACCAGGTCGAAGTCAACCCGGAAGATAGGGACTCCTTACGATTCCTGTGGTGGGAGAATGGCGACATGGATCGCAGTCCTACAGAATATTGGATGGAAGTCCATATCTTTGGAGCAGGGGACTCCCCAACTATCGCTCTCACAGCTCTGCGAAGGACAGGTTCCGACAACGCACACCGATACCCTCCAAGAGTCAATGAAACAATTCAAAACGAGTTTTATTACGATGATGGTATGTCTGGTGCTCAAACCCCATTAGAAGCTGTAGATCTCGCTAAAAGTTTGATCGAATGTTTATCGCTTGGGGGATTTCACCTCACCAAGTTTCATTCCAACGATTCCGAATTTCTCAAGTCATTAGACCCAACCTACCTTGCCATCCCGACTCATACCACTCGTGACTCTGACATACAGACAGCTATCACCACAGCCCTTGGACTTGTTTGGGACACTGTGAATGACACGCTATCGATTGACATACGGCTGAAGGACACACCGTCCACCAAGCGAGGTGTCCTATCTCTAGTCAGTTCTCTATTCGACCCTCTGAGTTTCTTGGGCCCTGTTACCCTCTTACTGCGTATCCTGCTGCAGGATATATGGCGCCATAAACTTGGCTGGGATGACCCTATTCCACTACCACTAGAGACCCGATTGAACGAGTGGAAATTACAACTCACGCTACTGGTCGACTTCTGCATACCCCGGACTTACACCCCTATTCCTTTACCTGACAACATTTACGACATTCATTCCTTTTCGGACGCCAGCGACAAAGGGTATGGAATGGTGAGTTACCTTCGTACAACCACACCCGATGGCGCCATTACCACTGGCTTCTTGATTGCCAAGGCCCGTAGTGCCCCCCTCAGATATATCTCTATCCCCAGGCTTGAATTACAAGCAGCACATCTTTCCGTCGACTTGACTGTACAAGTTCGGCAAGAACTTGACATGCCCATCCGCTCTATGACATTCTGGACTGACTCAACTGTTACTTTAGGTTACTTGAGAAATGAATCCCGTCGCTTTAAGCCTTACGTAGCCAACCGAGTCAGCCTTATTCATGGTCATACCACTGTGGATCAGTGGCATCATTGCCCGGGGAATCTTAACCCCGCTGACTATGCGAGTCGTGGGTTATTGCCTCAGAGATTCCTACAAACGGAACAATGGATTCGGGGCCCAGACTTTCTGTCTCTTACTCCAGAATACTGGCCGGTCTCGCACAACGCGCCTTATACATTACCCTCCGACGATCCCGAGCTTAAGTCTGACACCCGAGTCTATGCTATGAACACCATGGCCCCTTCGCCCCCTACAGACAAACTTATACAGCACTATTATAAGTCATACAGACTCATACGCGGTGTGTCTTGGTTCATTCGTTTCTTTGAATACCTAAGACATAAACGTGGTCCTCTACAACCCGGTAGTCCTCGTAAGTTGACCTCATCGGAGCTCGTCACTGCCAAACAGCGCATTGAACAGTACGTTCAACGAGTTGGCTTCCCAGGTGAGTATACAGCTCTAAAGTCTGGATCCCCAATCCCCAAGGTGAGTACAATCCGGAAACTATCTCCCTTTTTTGACGAAGACGACGGATATCTGAGACTAGGGAGCCGCGTTGCGCGAGCACCCACGTCCTACGACGCGCGCTTTCCTATCCTCATACCGAAGAATTGTCACTATGCCAGGCTCTTGATACATGATGTACACATCAGACTTCGCCATGCCGGACAAAGTCACAGTCTGGCATTCCTTAGAGAGCGTTATTGGATCATTAATGCAAGATCGTTGATACGAACCATGCTTAGTGCTTGCATTGCTTGCAAGAGATTGCATTCTCGCACGATGACCCAGATAATGGCCGATTTACCTGAGTCACGACTCACTCCATATAAACCTGTTTTCGCTTTTACAGGTATGGACCTATTTGGCCCTTTTCTCTTTAAGAGAATGAGGTCCTTGATTACACGATACGGCATTATATTCATTTGTTTTAATTCTAGGGCGATTGCACTGGATATGGTAGAGGACCTCTCAACTGACCGTTTTATCAACGCATTACGACGTTTCATCGCCACAAGGGGAACCCCTCAGCACCTCTACTGCGACAACGGAACGAACTTTGTCGGCGCCGAATCCGAGCTCAAAGAATCCCTCGCTCGAGTTGACCAAGACAAAGTGACTTCACACTTGAGAACATTGGACTGCACCTGGCATTTTCAGACACCGCTTGCCCCCCATACCTCTGGAGTATGGGAACGCCTCATTCGTAGCGTCAAGGACTCTCTATACGCCACCATCAAGGACTCAACCCGTATCAACGAGGACACTTTTCGTACAGTGCTGGCCGAGGTAGAAGGAATCCTCAACTCGCGTCCACTGACCCCGGTTACCGACGATCCGACCGCCGACCAACCGATTACTCCTCGGCACTTCCTCCTCAGGAACCCTGTCCAACTATCCCCACCAGGGAAGTTTGACCGTAAAGACGAGCTCGGCCGCAAATCCTGGCGACAAGCACAGGGCCTGTCTGATCGTTTCTGGGACATATGGATTCGGGAATATATCCCTACGCTCCACAAACGTTCCAAGTGGACCGCGCCCCAGAGGAACCTCAAGGTGGACGATGTCGTGATCATTACAGATGAGAAACTCCCTAGAAACTCGTGGAGAATCGGACGAGTTTCTGAGGTTCGGCCCGGTAAAGATGGACGAGTTCGCACTGTTCGCGTTGCCTACGACAAGTCTGACCTCCTCCGTCCCGTTAGTAAACTTTGTCTGTTGGAGGGATCCGATCCCGATGAGATGCTCTCATATTGGGGACGTACACCTGAGGACGACGGAAACGGACTGAAGAACTCCGATTGAACACAAACTCGATGTAACATTGTTTCGAACTCAAATTCGATGTCGCGTCGCCTCGAACATGGAACTCTCTCATTATCTCACACGTACTAACTCGTTGTTGATATTAACCCTTTAGTATGGTGGCGGTTGAGTATTTCCTTACACCCTATCACTATCTATATCGCGTTGGTTTTCCTATGTCTCATTTTGGCACTCCCTGCCAAGAGGGGCGGTGTGTCAACCAACGCTCTAACATTTCCTTTAACATTCACTTTATATCACTCGATTTACTTTACCTCACTCGCTTTACCCGCCTTTAATCGATTTCTCTCTCTCTCTCCCTGTCTCTCTCTCACTCTCTCTCTCACTCTGTGTTAATTACTTCACTTTCTTACTAACTCCGATCGCGAGTTGTTAGTGCTAGTACTTGACCTCACCCTCTCAATTACTTTCACTTTCTTACTAACTCCACACGTGAGTTGATTGTGGTAGTACTCGACCTCACCCTCTCAATTACTTTCACTTTCTTACTAACTCCACACGTGAGTTGATTGTGGTAGTACTCGACCTCACCCTCTCAATTACTTTCACTTTCTTACTAACTCCACACGTGAGTTAATTGTGGTAGTACTCGACCTCACCCTCTCAATTACTTTCACTTTCTTACTAACTCCGATCGCGAGTTGTTAGTGCTAGTACTTGACCTCACCCTCTCAATTACTTTCACTTTCTTACTAACTCTACACGTGAGTTGATTGTGTTAGTACTTGACGCCCTGTCCTCTCTTATTTTCGCCTCAGTTATGTATTTATCGTTTTGTCCCAAAATTGTAATACTCACTTCGTCCCCAAATTATGTCATTGTTGTCGCCGGTATGTTAATCAAAAGGTTCGCATGTTTGCATACTTGTACACACACATACCGAAAAACTAGACTTTCATTCCCGTAGATTGACCAGTCTATCTATAGCAGAAACTAACAAAATTCCTTGACTTGGTGCGGCACCCTCAATATAATCTGACCATTTAAATCATCAAAATACGTACGACACACCCATCCATCTTACTAACATGATCATTTCGTACAGTACGTGGACTCGGGTTACAGCGGGATTCCACATTTCATTCATATAATAAACCCCCCAAGTCTTGTCTTACTAACATGATCATTTTGTACAGTACGTGGACTCGGGTTACAGCGGGATTCCACATTTCATTCATATAATAAACCCCCCCTCAGTCCCACTAACATTATCAAGTACTGTAAGTGGCCCCAGGTGAAAGCGGGATGCCACATGTTCACTCATATAACCACCCCCCTCTCGATATATACTGACATTATATTATATAATTAATAATATAACCCTTCACAACGCCCATCAACCTCAAACAGAATTATTGAATCTCTGCACATTCATTGGTCGAATCTACTAATTTGTTAGCCCTAGTATGCCTGTCATGTGTTACATCAATGCAAACCTCATGTTTTAGGCCTGACCCCCTCCATTCAGCATCTTGACCTCCTGTTATCACCTCGCGATGTAATAATTTACCATTATATACTAATACTTCATTCTGAGCAATTTCGTCAGTCTTCCTATTTTCTCCACCGGTTGTCACAAATTGTTTTTTACCGCTCGCTCGCTCGCTCGCTCGCTCGCTCGCTCGCCCGCTCCCGTCCACTCACTTGCACGCCTTTTCATTCGTCCCATTTCATTTACTTTGATATAACACTTTATTTCTGCTGATATTTGTAACCACATATACTCGAAGTAAATGATTCATTCATTTCCCCTCCCCTTATTTTATCCATATTTTTACTACGTTATCGAAATATATTATGTTATTTATTAGTGCTTTTATTGTCCATATTTCATTATCATAACTGCCCGTAATTTGTAAATACAAAACGATTGAATGCGAGCGCGTTAATAAAGAAACTCAATTTTGCAACCGAAACCTCCCTTGAGTGTCCCAATGATAGACAGCCACATTTTGTCGGATAATGTAGAAACATTTGGTTGTTACTGGCTTGCAAACAATATAATGCATTATTAGTAAGTTTAAAGTTTGAACAAACAAGAAAAAGTGGCCAGTGGAATGGGGCTGTGAGTAATAAAACAACGCGCAATGTCAGTCGAGTCGGGCTATGTACGAAAACTGTACTTCTACATAAACAAACCAAAATACAACTTACATAAACGGACAACAAATATAAAACAACCATCACCCAATATAATTCTAGTTCACTATACAACAAGAAACTGGCTGTAGCACAGTACGCCAACGCTTAAGCAACAGTGAGGCAGGTATCAGACCCCACATGACTGCCCACGGGAGAGTCAACAGTGTATTTTTACGTGTGGCAGGTCAAATATTTTGTGCCGGAATACTGGTACAAAGTACCGGTATAAAAGGCATTATTCGACAAAAATAACATTTATATATTAATACCGGTAAGTGTGTATGTACGATATAGAAAACGGTACTGCCTGACTGGTGGTATATACGATGTAGAAAAACGGTACTTGGAGTAATTTAAACTTAACTGGGGGTAATTAATTGTATACCAATACCGGTAGGCCTACAGTAAAAAGAAAGGAAAAGGGAGTTGTTGCACTATATACGCCCGTCTATACTTGTGTGACTAACTATTGCACTATATACGTCCGTCTATACTTAAGTAACTAACTGTTGTATTGTACACGCCCGTCTATACTTATGTGACTAACTGTTGCACTGTACACGTCCGCCTACTTATGTTACCAACAGTTGCACTATATACGTCCGTCTATACTTATGTTACCAACAGTTGCACTGTATACGTCCGTCTATACTTATGTGACTAACTGTTGCACTATATACGTCAGTCTATACTTGTGTGACTATAACTGTTGCACTATATACGCATGTCTATACTTAAGTGACTAACTGTTGCACTATATACGTCCGTCTATACTTGTGTGACTAACTGTTGCACTATATACGTCCGTCTATACTTGTGTGACTAACTGTTGCATTATATACGCCCGTCTATACTCTGTTGCACTATATACGCATGTCTATACTTAAGTGACTAACTGTTGCACTATATACGACCGTCTATACTTGTGTGACTAACTGTTGCACTATATACGCCCGTCTATACTTAAGTGACTAACTGTTGCACTATATACGTCCGTCTATACTTGTGTGACTAACTGTTGCACTATATACGTCCGTCTATACTTGTGTGACTAAATGTTGCACTATATACGCCCGTCTATACTTAAGTGACTAACTGTTGCATTATATACGCCCGTCTATACTCTGTTGCAATATATACGCATGTCTATACTTAAGTGACTAACTGTTGCACTATATACGTCCGTCTATACTTGTGTGACTAACTGTTGCACTATATACGTCCGTCTATACTTGTGTTACTAACAGTTGCACTGTATACGCTCGTCTATACTTGTGTGACTAACTGTTGCACTGTACACGTCCGCCTATACTTATATTACTAACAGTTGCACTGTATACGCTCGTCTATACTTGTGTGACTAACTGTTGCACTATATACGCCCGTATATATACTTATGTGACTAACTGCTGCACTGTATACGCCCGTCTATATACTTAGGTGACTAACTGTTGCACTATATACGCACAGCTATACTTATGTGACTAACTGTTGCACTATATACGTCCGTCTATACTTATGTGACTAACTGCTGCACTGTATACGCCCGTCTATATACTTAGGTGACTAACTGTTGCACTATATACGCACAGCTATACTTATGTGACTAACTGTTGCACTGTATACGCCCGTCGCCTTCGTACCCATCCCTACAGACACAGTTGTATCCTCCGTTTGTATTCACGCAATAGGCGTCTACGTGACAGTCGTGTTGGCCGTTCTCGCATTCGTTTATATCGTCGCAGTTCTTATCTTGGTTGAAACCGGCATTGCAGATGCACTCGTAACTTCCTATTGTGTTCTCGCAATGAGAGTTGCTAAACATTCCGCATAAGTCGGCGCTGCAATACAAAATTAAATAATAGGCTCAAACAATAACGCTCCTATTGCAACTTTGATTAAATAAATGAATTGTAGTTGAGCTGTTAAATGATATTGTAATAAGTTGTTCATAAATGGAAAAAAATGAGAAAAATTAAAGGAAGAAGGAGGGGGGGGGGGGGGGGGATTGAACCAGAGCTATACGTACGTTTCGGCCTATCAGGCCTCTACAGTAGAGCTAATCGGTTCAGCCACTCTCCCCTGACCCTAGCCTTTCTATTTAATTCAGTTCTATTGCACAGACAGTCTTTAATTTGTTTTGGAGACAGTTTAGTCAAGTTGGCATTGATGTGGGATCGAACAGGTGACCACCAGTTTGGAAGTTTGAAGCTCTAACCATTCTTATAGCAGCTCAGATAGAAGGTAAACCTGAAAATACTACTTGGAATTATATTGTAGCCCGGCAATTTGCGTCCCCAGTACAAATGGGACTCACATTATCTGACATTCGTTGACATCGACGCAAGTCGAACCATCACCGTCGAAACCTTCCATACACTGGCAGCTGTAGGAGCCGTCGCGGTTCTCGCAGATCGCGTTGACGTCACAGACAGCGGATCCGGAACACTCGTCGACGTCGGCGCAGGGGGACCCCGTGTAACCGGGGTTACAGACGCAATGGAAGCTGCCCGGGTCGTTGACGCACATCGCGGTGGACTCGCAATCGTCGGCGTACGCGCTACCATCGGGTTCACTGCACTCGTCGATATCTGGGTAGGAGCAGTTACAACAAATAATAAACGCTTTATAATAATGTGACCAATCAGTGGCATGATACAAATGTTCACATGTAAAAGATATGTGAATAATCAATGGCGTGTAGGTTTGCCCAGTTCGTCACGTTTGGTTTGCCACACGCGGGAACGTTTACTGTCAAAAATTATAAAAGATGATGCTGTAATATATTTTGTTCATTTGCTAAGTATCACTAGCTAGACGTCACGTAAAAAAAACCTAAGTTAACACTTCCCACTCTTCACACAATATCTTAAAGAATAATTTACCTTCACAGGCGCTGCCAACACGTCTGTATCCTTGGGGACAGTCACAGTAATAGGATCCCAAGCTGTTTGTACAAATTCCAATCAATCCGCAGACGTCAGCCGCGTTACATTCGTTGACGTCTGTTGGGGAGCAAATTACAGAGATAAAATATAAAATAATATAAGATGCAACTCCAACACTCTAATTGACAGATCAGTGACAATACGTATCTTAACTTCCTCTTTTGGTACCTGAAGGAAGACAATCTTAATCAGAATATATTATGAATTCGAATTCTTCGCACCTAAATACTAACTGTTTATCGACAAACTGTATCTGAACTTCTCTCATCGTTATGGTAACAACAAAATCCTATCTTACCTTCGATTCTATTGGCTATCTTTTGAGTAGAAACGGTATCTTACCTTGGATTGTTGGATTGTATTATAGTATCTCACCTTGGCATCCATTGGCTGTCGGGACGTATCCCGTGGCGCACTCGCAGCTGAATCCTCCCTCGTAATTCACGCAGACCTCCGAGTTTGCGTCGCAGTTGTGGGTCTGCATCACGCACTCGTTGTCGTCATCGCAACCGCCGTTGGGTCGGGGGTGGTAGCCCTCCGGACAGAGACACACGTAGCCGTCGGGTTTGTTGATACATTGCGAGTCTCCGGGACACGGGTTCACTGGTCGGTTACATTCGTTCTCGTCTGAAACGGGAGGGAAATAATTACTGAATCGGCCGGCTAATGTCAGTAACTCAACTCATACATTATAGACTTAGTTGAGACTGGGAGGAATAATTATTGAAGCAAATCACATATTTATATAGGCCAATCGACATTGATTATTACCGAATTTAGGGAAAGGAACAGGTTGTATTTTTTGTTTTTTGAATTTGTATTTCCTATAGTAAGTCGTAGTAATTACTTACCAACACATTCGTGGCCGTCTCCAACATATCCTTCATTACATTCGCAGTAATATCCTCCTGGAGTATTCACACAGTGGGCGTTGTCATGGCAATCGGCGTTACCGTTAGGCGAATCAGCACATTCATCGTCATCTAAAAGGGATAAATTTTTGATTATTTTTGTGTTTAAATTTAATTACAAAACAAGTTATGTGATTTAAAAGGCACCAAATTCATAATTTTAATTAACAAATCTTTAGTCATTTTTATTTAGGCCTATTAAACCATAGTTAATATATTATGTTTTAACATGGGATTTGGGGTTTGAAGTATTTGATTCTTTGAACATGGGTTCTAGAATATTTATTAATAATTAAATGATTATTAATTATCCTGTATATTTAATATGTTTCAACATTCTTACCCTCACAAATTCCGGCAGCATTGCGGGTGAACCCTGGGAAACATACGCATATTGGATTGTTGTTGGCGTCCAATCCAATGCAGGACTCGTTGGGTGGACACGTTGTAGATGGGTCGCCCCCGCAACTGGGGTCAGCTGCAACATAAAATACCACGTTCTAGAACTATTGGTTGGGAGGAGGACAGGTGATAGTTGGGTTAACCACAGTGGGTGACAGAGGCTATATAAAGTAATACGTTCTAAAGATATATTTTGTAGTCCAATCGGAAATACGATATCAAGATTGGTAACGCACTTTTAATGACTTATTCTAAATTTCATCTAGAATACGGTAGAAAATACTATAAACCTATACTCTAACTTTATAGACCATTATTTGCGAATTAAAATTACTGGACATTTCGAGTAGTTCAACAGGTAAGTAAAACAATAGTTCACTTACGATCACAAGAGACTTCTGGGTCACCGCTGAATCCTGCCTTACATACACATGTAGTACCACCACTACCGTCGCCTAGGGCAACGCATTCCGCATTGGCTACACCTCCGCATTGTCCAGCTGAAAGTGAAAGTATATTAAACAATTTATTACAGTGTAAATAAGTAGTTTACTGTTACTTTTACGTATTTTAGTTTGGTAAATGTCATAATACAAATCAATCCCACAGTACTGTATATGACAACCATTTGTAAGAAAACCAATCACCTATCAAACACACGTAAGAACTTATATAATAGCCAATGACGTGTCGCATTTACCGTGACCGTGAACTGATAACTTACGTGGTTCGTTTAGAGCGGCGCATGGGTCGTCTATAAAGCACTCATCCGTAGCCTCTATATATATTGTACCCGGTGGACATTCGCAGACAGCAGCTCCGTCAACCTCAACACAAACCGAACCGATTGGGCTGGAGCAGTCGTGATTGTGGCAGGGGCCTGGCTCTGTAACACAGTAAAGAAAATACTAAAGCGTTGAACAGTTTCTATAAAAAGGGACAATAACCTGAAGATATGGACCAGTTTTATAAAGCAGGACAATTCCCTGAAGATATGGACCGGTTTTATAAAACAGGACAATAACCTGAAGATATGGACCGGTTTTATAAAACAGGACAATAACCTGAAGATATGGACCGGTTTTATAAAACAGGACAATAACCTGAAGATATGGACCGGTTTTATAAAACAGGACAATAACCTGAAGATATGGACCGGTTTTATAAAACAGGACAATAACCTGAAGATATGGACCGGTTTTATAAAACAGGACAATAACCTGAAGATATGGACCGGTTTTATAAAACAGGACAATAACCAGGAATATATGGACCGGTTTTATAAAACAGGACAATAACCTGAAGGTATGGACCGGTTTTATAAAACAGGACAATAACCTGAAGATATGGACCGGTTTTATAAAACAGGACAGTAACCTGAAGATATGGACCGGTTTTATAAAACAGGACAATAACCTGAAGGTATGGACCGGTTTTATAAAACAGGACAATAACCTGAAGATATGGACCGGTTTTATAAAACAGGACAATAACCTGAAGATATGGACCGGTTTTATAAAACAGGACAATAACCTGAAGATATGGACCGGTTTTATAAAACAGGACAATAACCTGAAGATATGGACCGGTTTTATAAAACAGGACAATAACCTGAATATATGGACCGGTTTTATAAAACAGGACAATAACCTGAAGATATGGACCGGTTTTATAAAACAGGACAATAACCTGAAGATATGGACCGGTTTTATAAAACAGGACAATAACCTGAAGATATGGACCGGTTTTATAAAACAGGACAATAACCTGAAGATATGGACCGGTTTTATAAAACAGGACAATAACCTGAAGATATGGACCGGTTTTATAAAACAGGACAATAACCTGAAGATATGGACCGGTTTTATAAAACAGGACAATAACCTGAAGATATGGACCGGTTTTATAAAACAGGACAATAACCTGAATATATGGACCGGTTTTATAAAACAGGACAATAATCTGAAGGTATGGACCGGTTTTATAAAACAGGACAATAACCTGAAGATATGGACCGGTTTTATAAAACAGGACAATAACCTGAAGATATGGACCGGTTTTATAAAACAGGACAATAACCTGAAGATATGGACCGGTTTTATAAAACAGGACAATAACCTGAATATATGGACCGGTTTTATAAAACAGGACAATAACCTGAATATATGGACCGGTTTTATAAAACAGGACAATAACCTGAAGATATGGACCGGTTTTATAAAACAGGACAATAACCTGAAGATATGGACTGGTTTTATAAAACAGGACAATAACCTGAATATATGGACCGGTTTTATAAAAGAGGACAATAACCTGAAGATATGGACTGGTTTTATAAAACAGGACAATAACCTGAAGATATGGACCGGTTTTATAAAACAGGACAATAACCTGAAGATATGGACCGGTTTTATAAAACAGGACAATAACCTGAAGATATGGACCGGTTTTATAAAACAGGACAATAACCTGAAGATATGGACCGGTTTTATAAAACAGGACAATAACCTGAAGATATGGACCGGTTTTATAAAACAGGACAATAACCTGAAGATATGGACCGGTTTTATAAAACAGGACAATAACCTGAATATATGGACCGGTTTTATAAAACAGGACAATAACCTGAAGATATGGACCGGTTTTATAAAACAGGACAATAACCTGAAGATATGGACCGGTTTTATAAAACAGGACAATAACCTGAAGATATGGACCGGTTTTATAAAACAGGACAATAACCTGAAGATATGGACCGGTTTTATAAAACAGGACAATAACCTGAAGATATGGACCGGTTTTATAAAACAGGACAATAACCTGAAGATATGGACCGGTTTTATAAAACAGGACAATAACCTGAAGATATGGACCGGTTTTATAAAACAGGACAATAACCTGAAGATATGGACCGGTTTTATAAAACAGGACAATAACCTGAATATATGGACCGGTTTAATAAAACAGGACAATAACCTGAAGGTATGGACCGGTTTTATAAAACAGGACAATAACCTGAAGATATGGACCGGTTTTATAAAACAGGACAATAACCTGAAGATATGGACCGGTTTTATAAAACAGGACAATAACCTGAAGATATGGACCGGTTTTATAAAACAGGACAATAACCTGAAGATATGGACCGGTTTTATAAAACAGGACAATAACCTGAAGATATGGACCGGTTTTATAAAACAGGACAATAACCTGAAGATATGGACCGGTTTTATAAAACAGGACAATAACCTGAAGATATGGACCGGTTTTATAAAACAGGACAATAACCTGAAGATATGGACCGGTTTTATAAAACAGGACAATAACCTGAATATATGGACCGGTTTTATAAAACAGTACAATAACCTGAAGGTATGGACCGGTTTTATAAAACAGGACAATAACCTGAAGATATGGACCGGTTTTATAAAACAGGACAATAACCTATAGATATGGACCGTTTTTATAAAACAGGACAATAACCTGAAGGTATGAACCGGTTTTATAAAACAGGACAATAACCTGAAGATATGAACCGGTTTTATAAAACAGGACAATAACCTGAAGATATGGACCGGTTTTATAAAACAGGACAATAACCTGAAGATATGGACCGGTTTTATAAAACAGGACAATAACCTGAAGATATGGACCGGTTTTATAAAACAGGACAATAACCTGAATATATGGACCGGTTTTATAAAACAGGACAATAACCTGAAGGTATGGACCGGTTTTATAAAACAGGACAATAACCTGAAGGTATGGACCGGTTTTATAAAACAGGACAATAACCTGAAGATATGGACCGGTTTTATAAAACAGGACAATAACCTGAAGATATGGACCGGTTTTATAAAACAGGACAATAACCTGAAGATATGGACCGGTTTTATAAAACAGGACAATAACCTGAAGATATGGACCGGTTTTATAAAACAGGACAATAACCTGAAGGTATGGACCGGTTTTATAAAACAGGACAATAACCTGAAGGTATGGACCGGTTTTATAAAACAGGACAATAACCTGAAGATATGGACCGGTTTTATAAAACAGGACAATAACCCGAAAATCTACACTAGAAAACCTACACATTGATGTCCGTTCCCTATTGTCGGAGGATTACCATAGCTACCAACCTGCACATTGATGTCGGTTCCCTATTGTCGGTGGGTTACCATAGCTACCAACCTGCACATTGATGTCCGTTCCCTATTGTCAGAGGATTACCATAGCTACCAACCTGCACATTGATGTCGGTTCCCTATTGTCGGAGGATTACCATAGCTACCAACCTGCACACTGATGTCCGTTCCCTATTGTCGGAGGATTACCATAGCTACCAACCTGCACATTGATGTCGGTTCCCTATTGTCGGAGGATTACCATAGCTACCAACCTGCACATTGATGTCCGTTCCCTATTGTCGGAGGATTACCATAGCTACCAACCTGCACATTGATGTCCGTTCCCTATTGTCGGTGGATTACCATAGCTACCAACCTGCACATTGATGTCCGTTCCCTATTGTCGGATGATTACCATAGCTACCAACCTGCACATTGATGTCGGTTCCCTATTGTCGGAGGATTACCATAGCTACCAACCTGCACACTGATGTCCGTTCCCTATTGTCGGAGGATTACCATAGCTACCAACCTGCACACTGATGTCCGTTCCCTATTGTCGGTGGGTTACCATAGCTACAAACCTGCACATTGATGTCCGTTCCCTATTGTCGGAGGATTACCATAGCTACCAACCTGCACATTGATGTCGGTTCCCTATTGTCGGAGGATTACCATAGCTACCAACCTGCACATTGATGTCGGTTCCCTATTGTCGGAGGATTACCATAGCTACCAACCTGCACACTGATGTCCGTTCCCTATTGTCGGAGGATTACCATAGCTACCAACCTGCACACTGATGTCCGTTCCCTATTGTCGGATGATTACCATAGCTACCAACCTGCACATTGATGTCGGTTCCCTATTGTCGGAGGATTACCATAGCTACCAACCTGCACATTGATGTCCGTTCCCTATTGTAGGAGGATTACCATAGCTACCAACCTGCACACTGATGTCCGTTCCCTATTGTCGGAGGATTACCATAGCTACCAACCTGCACACTGATGTCCGTTCCCTATTGTCGGAGGATTACCATAGCTACCAACCTGCACATTGATGTCGGTTCCCTATTGTCGGAGGATTACCATAGCTACCAACCTGCACATTGATGTCGGTTCCCTATTGTCGGAGGATTACCATAGCTACCAACCTGCACATTGATGTCCGTTCCCTATTGTCGGAGGATTACCATAGCTACCAACCTGCACATTGATGTCCGTTCCCTATTGTCGGAGGATTACCATAGCTACCAACCTGCACATTGATGTCCGTTCCCTATTGTCGGAGGATTACCATAGCTACCAACCTGCACATTGATGTCGGTTCCCTATTGTCGGAGGATTACCATAGCTACCAACCTGCACGTTGATGTCCGTTCCCTATTGTCGGAGGATTACCATAGCTACCAACCTGCACATTGATGTCCGTTCCCTATTGTCGGAGGGTTACCATAGCTACCAACCTGCACATTGATGTCCGTTCCCTATTGTCGGTGGGTTACCATAGCTACCAACCTGCACACTGATGTCCGTTCCCTATTGTCGGAGGATTACCATAGCTACCAACCTGCACATTGATGTCCGTTCCCTATTGTCGGAGGGTTACCATAGCTACCAACCTGCACATTGATGTCCGTTCCCTATTGTCGGTGGGTTACCATAGCTACCAACCTGCACACTGATGTCCGTTCCCTATTGTCGGAGGATTACCATAGCTACCAACCTGCACACTGATGTCCGTTCCCTATTGTCGGAGGATTACCATAGCTACCAACCTGCACACTGATGTCCGTTCCCTATTGTCGGAGGATTACCATAGCTACCAACCTGCACACTGATGTCCGTTCCCTATTGTCGGAGGATTACACTCGCAAGTGTAAAATGGAATCGTATCGGTACATGTAGCATCATCATGGCAGGTATCAGTCCCCTCAGCGCATTCATCGATGTCTATATTGTGTAATAAGAAAAAACAAAAACAACAATAAAACGATTATAAATTGTTACAGGTCTGTCTGTCCAGAAATCAGGAACCAACAGCAACAGCAAGGGACTTAGTTTCAATGCTCTTAGCTATTAGGGTGTTACAAACCCACAAATATGGGAGTTTTTGAGTAACAATATGCGTGTGTGTGGCTACTCACCGATACAGGAACCGACAATGGACCGTGTGCCCGGCGGACATTGGCAGTCGTATCCAGGTTCTTGGTTCACGCAGACGTGGTCGCCCATACAATTGTGGCCAGTGACGCACTCATCTTCATCGACGCAATCTACTCCGTTACCAACGGTTCCTAAGCAACAACAAACACAATAAATTGTATATAAATTACGTAATTATTTTATAGGACTTCGTTTTTTTAGTTTGGCTTAAGAATATGCAAAAATAATACTAATCAAAATTTACGGTCTTTGTTTGGTTCCACCTATTGCTTTAAAATACACCAACAAAAATTTAATTCGGTATTTATCCAAAGCCCAGTTAAAATGCAATGTTTAAAAAATCTGCTTAAAAAGGCCAATAAAATAAGAAATTACGGTGCCAACGCTTTTCTGTAAAATATGTTACAAAAATAATGCATTCATAACCAAAAAATTATTGCAATTACAATTACATGAATATTATTATTATATTATTAGGAATTATTCTTATGATACAGGCGGCAGCTCCAAACCAAAACCCAGTATGCCAATTTTTTTCGAAATCTATTTTTTTCGATTTTTGGGGTTTTTGGGGGCGTAGAATTCATCTGACTCAGTTTCGAAACCATAGCATTAACCGATTTCGCAGTATTAACAATTAATTAATTAACTAAATTAGCTAATTTAGAGCAAATACCACGTCGAAACACAGTAATGCTAGTTACTGGGTTTCGTTTATCCTTTCTGGTGTTATTTTGAAAAAGTTACTCCATCAAAACCCAGTATGTGCTCAAAAATCCCAAAATCCTACGCCAAAACCCAGTAACTGCACTTACTGGGTTTCGAGCAAAATTCTTTACTGGGTTTTCACCGGTATTTTCTGAACAAAATCGAGTATCGTTTCCGAAAGACAAATTGTCCAACTCAAAACCCAGTATGTATATTGTCAATGTCAGATTTACGTCAAAACCCAGTAAACCGAGTTACTGGGATTCCAGCAGTTTGAGATACTGGGTTTTGACGTGAGATTTCCCGAATGCAGATACTATGCCAAACCAAAAAAAAACCAGTAACTCCGGCAACGCAACAGACGTAGGCAAATAATTAAATGTTCTAGAATATTATATTCTAGAATGTTGCCTCTTTGTTTTCGCTAACCGTTGGCGAAGGAAGTCAGCAGAGTTACTGGGTTTTGGCGAAGGGACTTGTCAGTTACTTGGTTTTGGCATGGGAAAGGTAACTGATTGGAAAAGTTAAATGTTAGTTTACTGGGTTTTGGTGTGGGCAATTAGTTCTGTGTTTTGAAATGGGAATCATGACGTTACTGGGTATGGATGCATCAAAAATTACAATTGTTTTCTTATCTACCATACCAAAACCGTGTAAGTCGATTTATATGAAAAGTAAGGAATAAATTTAAAAAAAAGTTTTGGCACTAATATATATGTACAATTTGTAAAGGTACACAAAATTATAAGTCATCAAATTAAATTTCAACCAAATGCCAGCTGTTTAAAGTCCAAAAACTTTAAACGCGTTTATCTCGAAAAGTCAAAAAGAGTTTTGGTTTGGAGCTGCCGCAGTGCATGCATAATATATTAAATTGGTTGCTTCATAGTGATATCGGTATTAGATAAGATGGTTAAATATTTGTTTATCTTTTCGCTTCGGACTAACCCAGAAACCGAATTATGATTTAGTTTTGTTCTTATAGCCTGGCTTTCTAATAATAAATAAATGATTATAGACAAACCTTCGATACATGTACACACAAAGCTCCCGTCGGAATCGGCACAGGTCGCCAACTCGTGGCAAGGATCTCCGAGACATTCGTTTACGTTATCGCAGTTGTTGCCTTGGTAACCAGGTTTACAGACACATTCGTAGGAACCGGCGCTGTTTATGCAGACGGCGTTTACACATGGATCGGAAATACATTCGTTCTCATCTAAGAAATATTTCAAAATATTTAAATTTAGTTGTCCAAAAAATATATTAATCAACTCCATCATAATTAATAATTAATAATATTTTTCGAATAAAAATAAAACTTACCGTAACAGACGAATCCATCGCCTTGGAACCCAGGTAAACAATCACAGTTATAGCCAGCTTGGGTGTCTGTACATTGTGCGTTGGCATGGCAACGGTTCAAGGAACTACAAAATAAAAAGCAGAAATGATAATAAATAGAGGTAATTAAAAGTAAAAAAGTTAAGTAGGGAAATAAGTAAGAAATATAAAATGTTTATTCACACACCTGTCTGCACACTCGTTAACTGGGGTGCATATATGTCCGTCGCCCTCGTAACCATGGTTACATTCACAGTGTGCCTGTCCATTTTGTCTGGTGCACATAGCGTTAGCGGAACACCCGCCGATACTCTGTAACAATTTATTAATTATCACATTTAAATTAATTAGAAACAACAAACAATTGATCAGAATTAATCTAGAAATCGATTAATTATCTGATTCGGATCAATAAATTTTCATTAAAATATGGATAATAGAACACCTGGCGTCTCATCCAAAAAATATACCTGACGATATATTAAGCGGTGTAATATTATCGTTCGCTTTATTAAAAATTTAAGCTGTCAAGTATTAAGTACCTTTTACTAACTAAAAACAACCCACCTGGCAACTGTTATCTTGGTCGCAAACAAACCCGTCCCCAAGGTAACCGTCTCTACAGACACACTCGTAACCTCCCGCAGTATTCTGGCATTCCCCGTTGGGCGAACAGTTGTGGTTACCACGGGAACATTCATCAACATCTGCGGAGAGAGAGAGAGAGAGAGAAAATGGCAGTTTATTGTTATATTTATGTTATATTGTTACATTAAATGAAGGTTTTATACATTATAACATCGACGCGACGCGGACATTGTATTTATTAACCGAGTGATCGACTGGCCTCCTATACGGTAATACACTAACCGAAGCAGGTGTGCCCGTTACCGAAGTAACCATCGTTACATATACAGGAGTAGCCTCCGGGGCAATTCTCGCAAACCGCGTTCACATCGCAGTTCGCCTCGCCGTTGCTACACTCGTCTATATCGACGCAACCATTTCCGTCTACAAAATAATCCTTATAATATTAATAAAATATAATAATAATAATATTAATGAACTTTTGTTTCCTCCCAACAATTGGACAGGTGGCTGGGATCGCAGCGGGATTCTGGCATTGTGAGTCACAGATAGGCCTACTGGGTTGATTGCGACGGCGCCAAGAGGCTTCGTATTATTAACGACCGAGTTAGTGACGCAAAATGACCGCAAACAACAAAACTATGTGTGTTGTGACCAAATATTAAATATTAAGGGTAAGGTGCAGGTTACAGTGGTAGTATTTTCTAACCAAAACAATAAACTAAAATTTATTACACTTGAGGTCAACTTACGCCACTATCCGTAAGGGCGACGTTATAACGTTATTTAATTGTTAGTTACTAAAACTTCTTGGTTCTTCGAGCAGACCAAAGATTTACGTCAAATGAAAATATTCAACAGATGTGATTTTGGTGAGTTCCCTATAAATCTGTGTTATAGTTACCTGGACTGGGTTCGAACCCAGAGTTGCAAGGACAGCTGTATGACCCCTGGGAGTTCTCGCAATGCGTGTTGGATTCGGGACAGGGATCCCTATTGGCTGTGCATTCATTGATATCCTCACAAGTCACTCCATCGCCGATGAAACCTAAAATGATGAAACAAAAATTTACCAGTGAGTGGGAGAATAAATTTTAGGCTTATTAATTATTAAGCCATAGGGAATACCTGTTCACCATAAGGGCAATCTTCCGACATTAAACTCTTCCACTATGTTTCCCAAATTACCTTCATTCCCCCATTTGCCGAACAGTCAAGGATGAAAGCCTGGGTTGGCCTAAGCTGCAGCATTTATAAAGCACTGTGCCCAAAAAGTGCTGCTCCGTGTAGGGACCGAACCACGGCCTCCCGACCGGAAGTCAAAGAAGACAACTTACCACTATAGGCAAAGGATTTACCTTGACTGATGAAAATTAAAACTTAAACGCCAACAAGTTATTTCAAAATTAAAATTAAAGTAATAATGATGATAGTGATAGTGATAAAAGGAAAAATCTAGAATACTTTGAAGGAAGAGCAACTAACCCGCATCACAGACACAATGTGCACCGTAGTCTGTGTTTTCACAATGAGCCGAACTTTCGTCGCAATTCAACCCTGCTGTACATTCGTGGTCCGTGTCGCAATTAATCTTTCCGTCTCCATAGTAACCGACTGGACATGAGCAGGTGTAACCGCCGGGGGTGTTGTTACATGTTGCCATGGGGAGACAGGCGGAAGAACCCAAAGTCACACATTCATTGATGTCTAAAGTAAATAAATATGATAAATATTACGAAATTACGAAATTACACTTGTCTCAAACCACATACCTCACATCACAGGGATCATGATTATAGCCCTTCAATATAATAAAATAATTATTAGTAAAAAGGTGTTAAAAGTAAAAAGTAAAAAAGTACAAAGGTGATCGTGAATATCAAATAGAAATTGATTAAAAACATGTTTGACTGAATAGTTCCTAAACTAACGGATATGAATACAATAAAAATAACTTACCCGTGCAAACAGTACCGTCGCCATCGTAACCAGGTAAACAGGTACAGCTGGAGCCCTGGCCGAAAATATCGGTACATCGAGCCCCGTCAGGGCAGTCAGGAATAACATCGGAGCAGTCGTCAGATACTGAAAGTAAATGGGAAATAATAACATCGGAGCAGTCGTCAGATACTGAAAGTAAATGGGAAATAATAACATCGGAGCAGTCGTCAGATACTGAAAGTAAATGGGAAATAATAAAATCGGAGCAGTCGTCAGATACTGAAAGTAAATGGGAAATAATAACATCGGAGCAGTCGTCAGATATTGAAGGTAAATGGGAAATAATAACATCGGAGCAGTCGTCAGATATTGAAAGTAAATGGGAAATAATAACAATGGAGCAGTCGTCAGATACTGAAAGTAAATGGGAAATAATAACAATGGAGCAGTCGTCAGATACTGAAAGTAAATGGGATATAATAACATCGGAGCAGTCGTCAGATACTGAAAGTAAATGGGATATAATAACATCGTAGCAGTCGTCAGATACTGAAAGTAAATGGGAAATTATAACATCGGAGCAGTCGTCAGATATTGAAGGTAAATGGGAAATAATAACATCGGAGCAGTCGTCAGATATTGAAAGTAAATGGGAAATAATAACAATGGAGCAGTCGTCAGATACTGAAAGTAAATGGAATATAATAACATCGGAGCAGTCGTCAGATACTGAAAGTAAATGGGAAATAATAACAATGGAGCAGTCGTCAGATACTGAAAGTAAATGGGATATAATAACATCGGAGCAGTCGTCAGATACTGAAAGTAAATGGGATATAATAACATCGGAGCAGTCGTCAGATACTGAAAGTAAATGGGAAATAATAACATCGGAGCAGTCGTCAGATATTGAAGGTAAATGGGAAATAATAACATCGGAGCAGTCGTCAGATATTGAAAGTAAATGGGAAATAATAACAATGGAGCAGTCGTCAGATACTGAAAGTAAATGGGAAATAATAACAATGGAGCAGTCGTCAGATACTGAAAGTAAATGGGATATAATAACATCGGAGCAGTCGTCAGATACTGAAAGTAAATGGGAAATAATAACAATGGAGCAGTCGTCAGATACTGAAAGTAAATGGGATATAATAACATCGGAGCAGTCGTCAGATACTGAAAGTAAATGGGAAATAATAACAATGGAGCAGTCGTCAGATATTGAAAGTAAATGGGAAATAATAACAATGGAGCAGTCGTCAGATACTGAAAGTAAATGGGATATAATAACATCGGAGCAGTCGTCAGATACTGAAAGTAAATGGGAAATAATAACAGCGGAGCAGACGTCAGATATTGAAAGTAAATGGGATATAATAACATCGTTGCAGTCGTCAGATATTGAAGGTAAATGGGAAATAATAACATCGGAGCAGTCCTCAGATACTGAAAGTAAATGGGAAATAATAACATCGGAGCAGTCGTCAGATACTGAAAGTAAATGGGAAATAATAACATCGGAGCAGTCGTCAGATATTAAAGGTAAATGGGAAATAATAACATCGGAGCAGTCCTCAGATACTGAAAGTAAATGGGAAATAATAACATCGAAGCAGTCGTCAGATACTGAAAGTATTTGGGAAAAAATAACATCGGAGCTGTCGTCAGATACTGAAAGTAAATGGGAAATAATAAAATCGGAGCAGTCGTCAGATACTGAAAGTAAATGGGAAATAATAACATCGGAGCAGTCGTCAGATATTGAAGGTAAATGGGAAATAATAACATCGGAGCAGTCCTCAGATACTGAAAGTAAATGGGAAATAATAACATCGGAGCAGTCGTCAGATACTGAAAGTAAATGGGAAATAATAAAATCGGAGCAGTCGTCAGATACTGAAAGTAAATGGGAAATAATAACATCGGAGCAGTCGTCAGATATTGAAGGTAAATGGGAAATAATAACATCGGAGCAGTCCTCAGATACTGAAAGTAAATGGGAAATAATAACATCGGAGCAGTCGTCAGATACTGAAAGTAAATGGGAAATAATAAAATCGGAGCAGTCGTCAGATACTGAAAGTAAATGGGAAATAATAACATCGGAGCAGTCGTCAGATATTGAAGGTAAATGGGAAATAATAACATCGGAGCAGTCCTCAGATACTGAAAGTAAATGGGAAATAATAACATCGGAGCAGTCGTCAGATACTGAAAGTAAATGGGAAATAATAACATCGGAGCAGTCGTCAGATACTGAAAGTAAATGGGAAATAATAACATCGGAGCAGTCGTCAGATACTGAAAGTAAATGGGAAATAATAAAATCGGAGCAGTCGTCAGATACTGAAAGTAAATGGGAAATAATAACATCGGAGCAGTCGTCAGATATTGAAGGTAAATGGGAAATAATAACATCGGAGCAGTCCTCAGATACTGAAAGTAAATGGGAAATAATAACATCGGAGCAGTCGTCAGATACTGAAAGTAAATGGGAAATAATAACATCGGAGCAGTCGTCAGATACTGAAAGTAAATGGGAAATAATAACCTCGAAGCAGTCGTCAGATACTGAAAGTATTTGGGAAAAAATAACATCGGAGCTGTCGTCAGATACTGAAAGTAAATGGGAAACAATAACATCGGATCAGTCGTCAGATACTGAAAGTATTTGGGAAAAAATAACATCGGAGCAGTCGTCAGATACTGAAAGTAAATGGGAAATAATAACATCGGAGCAGTCGTCAGATACTGAAAGTAAATGGGAAATAATAACATCGGAGCAGTCGTCAGATACTGAAAGTAAATGGGAAATAATAACATCGGAGCAGTCGTCAGATACTGAAAGTAAATGGGAAATAATAACATCGGAGCAGTCGTCAGATACTGAAAGTAAATGGGAAATAATAACATCGGAGCAGTCGTCAGATACTGAAAGTATTTGGGAAAAAATAACATCGGAGCAGTCGTCAGATACTGAAAGTAAATGGGAAATAATAACATCGGAGCAGTCGTCAGATACTGAAAGTAAATGGGAAATAATAACATCGGAGCAGTCGTCAGATACTGAAAGTAAATGGGAAATAATAACAATGGAGCAGTCGTCAGATACTGAAAGTAAATGGGAAATAATAACATCGGAGCAGTCGTCAGATAATGAAAGTAAATGGGAAATAATAACATCGGAGCAGTCGTCAGATACTGAAAGTAAATGGGAAATAATAACAATGGAGCAGTCGTCAGATACTGAAAGTAAATGGGAAATAATAACATCGGAGCAGTCGTCAGATACTGAAAGTAAATGGGAAATAATAACAATGGAGCAGTCGTCAGATACTGAAAGTAAATGGGAAATAATAACATCGGAGCAGTGTCAGATACTGAAAGTAAATGGGAAATAAAAACATCGGAGCAGTCGCCAGATACTGAAAGTAAATGGGAAACAATAACATCGGAGCAGTCGTCAGATACTGAAAGTATTTGGGAAAAAATAACATCGGAGCAGTCGTCAGATACTGAAAGTAAATGGGAAATAATAACATCGGAGCAGTCGTCAGATAATGAAAGTAAATGGGAAATAATAACATCGGAGCAGTCGTCAGATACTGAAAGTAAATGGGAAATAATAACAATGGAGCAGTCGTCAGATACTGAAAGTAAATGGGAAATAATAACATCGGAGCAGTCGTCAGATACTGAAAGTAAATGGGAAATAATAACAATGGAGCAGTCGTCAGATACTGAAAGTAAATGGGAAATAATAACATCGAAGCAGTCGTCAGATACTGAAAGTAAATGGGAAATAATAACAATGGAGCAGTCGTCAGATACTGAAAGTAAATGGGAAATAATAACATCGGAGCAGTCGTCAGATACTGAAAGTAAATGGGAAATAATAACATCGGAGCAGTCGTCAGATACTGAAAGTAAATGGGAAATAATAACATCGGAGCAGTCGTCAGATACTGAAAGTAAATGGGAAATAATAACATCGGAGCAGTCGTCAGATACTGAAAGTAAATGGGAAATAATAACATTGGAGCAGTCGTCAGATATTGAATGTAAATGGGATATAATAACATCGGAGCAGTCGTCAGATACTGAAAGTAAATGGGAAATAATAAAATCGGAGCAGTCGTCAGATACTGAAAGTAAATGGGAAATAATAACATCGGAGCAGTCGTCAGATATTGAAGGTAAATGGGAAATAATAACATCGGAGCAGTCCTCAGATACTGAAAGTAAATGGGAAATAATAACATCGGAGCAGTCGTCAGATACTGAAAGTAAATGGGAAATAATAAAATCGGAGCAGTCGTCAGATACTGAAAGTAAATGGGAAATAATAACATCGGAGCAGTCGTCAGATATTGAAGGTAAATGGGAAATAATAACATCGGAGCAGTCCTCAGATACTGAAAGTAAATGGGAAATAATAACATCGGAGCAGTCGTCAGATACTGAAAGTAAATGGGAAATAATAACATCGGAGCAGTCGTCAGATACTGAAAGTAAATGGGAAATAATAACATCGGAGCAGTCGTCAGATACTGAAAGTAAATGGGAAATAATAAAATCGGAGCAGTCGTCAGATACTGAAAGTAAATGGGAAATAATAACATCGGAGCAGTCGTCAGATATTGAAGGTAAATGGGAAATAATAACATCGGAGCAGTCCTCAGATACTGAAAGTAAATGGGAAATAATAACATCGGAGCAGTCGTCAGATACTGAAAGTAAATGGGAAATAATAACATCGGAGCAGTCGTCAGATACTGAAAGTAAATGGGAAATAATAACCTCGAAGCAGTCGTCAGATACTGAAAGTATTTGGGAAAAAATAACATCGGAGCTGTCGTCAGATACTGAAAGTAAATGGGAAACAATAACATCGGATCAGTCGTCAGATACTGAAAGTATTTGGGAAAAAATAACATCGGAGCAGTCGTCAGATACTGAAAGTAAATGGGAAATAATAACATCGGAGCAGTCGTCAGATACTGAAAGTAAATGGGAAATAATAACATCGGAGCAGTCGTCAGATACTGAAAGTAAATGGGAAATAATAACATCGGAGCAGTCGTCAGATACTGAAAGTAAATGGGAAATAATAACATCGGAGCAGTCGTCAGATACTGAAAGTAAATGGGAAATAATAACATCGGAGCAGTCGTCAGATACTGAAAGTATTTGGGAAAAAATAACATCGGAGCAGTCGTCAGATACTGAAAGTAAATGGGAAATAATAACATCGGAGCAGTCGTCAGATACTGAAAGTAAATGGGAAATAATAACATCGGAGCAGTCGTCAGATACTGAAAGTAAATGGGAAATAATAACAATGGAGCAGTCGTCAGATACTGAAAGTAAATGGGAAATAATAACATCGGAGCAGTCGTCAGATAATGAAAGTAAATGGGAAATAATAACATCGGAGCAGTCGTCAGATACTGAAAGTAAATGGGAAATAATAACAATGGAGCAGTCGTCAGATACTGAAAGTAAATGGGAAATAATAACATCGGAGCAGTCGTCAGATACTGAAAGTAAATGGGAAATAATAACAATGGAGCAGTCGTCAGATACTGAAAGTAAATGGGAAATAATAACATCGGAGCAGTGTCAGATACTGAAAGTAAATGGGAAATAAAAACATCGGAGCAGTCGCCAGATACTGAAAGTAAATGGGAAACAATAACATCGGAGCAGTCGTCAGATACTGAAAGTATTTGGGAAAAAATAACATCGGAGCAGTCGTCAGATACTGAAAGTAAATGGGAAATAATAACATCGGAGCAGTCGTCAGATAATGAAAGTAAATGGGAAATAATAACATCGGAGCAGTCGTCAGATACTGAAAGTAAATGGGAAATAATAACAATGGAGCAGTCGTCAGATACTGAAAGTAAATGGGAAATAATAACATCGGAGCAGTCGTCAGATACTGAAAGTAAATGGGAAATAATAACAATGGAGCAGTCGTCAGATACTGAAAGTAAATGGGAAATAATAACATCGAAGCAGTCGTCAGATACTGAAAGTAAATGGGAAATAATAACAATGGAGCAGTCGTCAGATACTGAAAGTAAATGGGAAATAATAACATCGGAGCAGTCGTCAGATACTGAAAGTAAATGGGAAATAATAACATCGGAGCAGTCGTCAGATACTGAAAGTAAATGGGAAATAATAACATCGGAGCAGTCGTCAGATACTGAAAGTAAATGGGAAATAATAACATCGGAGCAGTCGTCAGATACTGAAAGTAAATGGGAAATAATAACATTGGAGCAGTCGTCAGATATTGAATGTAAATGGGATATAATAACATTGGAGCAGTCGTCAGATACTGAAAGTAAATGGGAAATAATAACATTGGAGCAGTCGTCAGATACTGAAAGTAAATGGGAAATAATAACATCGGAGCAGTCGTCAGATACTGAAAGTAAATGGGATATAATAACATTGGAGCAGTCGTCACATACTGAAAGTAAATGGGAAATAATAACAATGGAGCAGTCGTCAGATACTGAAAGTAAATGGGATATAATAACAATGGAGCAGTCGTCAGAAACTGAAAGTAAATGGGAAATAATAACATCGGAGCAGTCGTCAGATACTGAAAGTAAATGGGATATAATAACATCGGAGTAGTCGTCAGATACTGAAAGTAAATGGGAATAATAATAAATCTATAATATGTAATCATACTAAATAGAATATAAAAATAATAATAATAAACATGTATTCTTTGTTGAAAGTGCCGCTTTAATCTTTACCCAATTTAAAGGTTCAGTTTCATTGTAAAGATATTTGAACATTACATCGTTAACGAATGCACAGCTGAATCGTGATCTATTATTAAGAAAAAAAATGTTAAACTCAAATAAATAATAAATATTATAAATACAATGAATAATAAGACGATCAATTCCAAAAAATTATTAAATATTAGTTTATACTCGTTTGTCAGTCTAATATATAATATAATATATAATGTCAGTCTAATATCTGTAAGTATAATTTGGTATATTATTTTGTATATAAATAATTTGAGTTGAGATCATAATGTAAAGCTGTAGGCCTATAGTAAATGATCTTGTCTTATTTTATTCAGAAGTGAAAAAATTATGGAGGGAAGACACTGGGGGTTGAACCAACGGAGATGCAACTAAGACTGTATGTCTGACCGATAGAAGTGGAATAATTGAGCAAGATTCTGTCAGGTGACAGTAGCTGACGAGTTAGCGAACTGTTGACGATAGCCAATGACATCCTTCCACAATTGTTTCACTTCTGAACAAATACAAATTATTATATATTTCGTACTAACGTATGCATGAACGTCCACTCCCTTGGTAGCCTTCAGGACAGGTACATGTGTAACTCCCGTCGGTGTTGGTGCAGATCCCGTGGTCGCGGTCGCAATCGTGAGCCAACTCAGTGCATTCGTTGATGTCAATGCAGACATTCCCGTCTCCATACACGTCGCGGTAACCATCGTTACACTCGCAGTGATACGAACCCCCCGTGTTGAGGCAGTCAGCGTTGGGACTAAAAAAAAATAACAATATTTTGGGTGAATAACTCCGAGGTTTTATATTTAATATCCAGGTGGGGTCAAACTAACGACTTCTAGGTTGGAGTACATAATAAATATAAAAGATAAACAATACACTCAATATATTTATGAAGCAAATAGGTTCTCTAGAGACCCCCCCAGCCAGATGTAAACTCACCGAGCGAGCTTTAGCGTGCCAGGTTAATGGCGCATCAAGGGCGAGGGATCATAGTTGTAAAAATTAATTGTTTTTCATGTAAATACGTATATTAGATCCTATTCCACAAAATTGCCTTTTCAGCCCCCCTTATGGCCATTATTCCAATCTCTGCTTTCCAAATGCCTTGCTCGCAGCAAACATTGATACCGGTACATAATACCGCCATGAAAATAATCGCGCTTCTCCTTCAATACCCGAAATGCAATTAATTCCGGTTGCTGCTGCTGATGATATGGATAATAGGTGTGCATCAGTAATATCCACTGTAAAGGTTCGCCCATCGCATAGCCCACGAGGAAAGTAAGCTAATATAATATATGAAAGAAACAATCGGACCATTTTTAGGGAAATAACTTGCCTTTGTTTCCTTTGTATCCATGAATTTATAGGAATAATCTTTATTCCTGTTATAAATAAGTTAAAAAGGGAATTTTATGAAGAAATCAAATTATAAATTACTTGGCAGGAATCGACCAATTATACCTGCTACAGTATCAAACATTCATATATTATAAAACTACACAGTAAAGCTTTACATACAAATTATATAAGTTTACCTGCATGGATTACTCTCACATTCATCATCGTCCACGCATTCTCCATTTTCGGCATGGAATCCCACGTTGCAGACGCAAGTGTAACTACCAGGGTTGTCTAGGCAGTGGGAGTGGTCGGGGCAGCTGACCAGCTCGGCGCATTCATCGAGGTTGAAGCAATGGGTACCGGGGCCCCAGTAGCCAGGGGGACAGACGCAGTCGTACGAACCTGAAACAATAAAATAATTAAGAATTTGCGGAAATAGTTATATTATGTCTCTGGAATTTTATATTTTGCTCTAAATTTCCAAAAATATTTGTCTTTATGCCCCACAAGGACATGTCACATGCCTTATATATATATACAAACCGCACAATATTACGCGGACAACCAACTAATACTGCATTTTAGAGATGATCCAAATCGCACCAGAATGTGGGCCATATGCAAAATAGCACCAGGGCCCAGTTTGATGTGACGCACCGTGACAGTTTTGAATTCCTGTCGCGCAGACTTACCGTCAGTGTGACGCATTCGGCTAGACCGTGACAGTTGTGCCGACTTACCGTCAGTGTGACGCATTCGGCTAGACCGTGACAGTTGTGCCGACTTACCGTCAGTGTTGACGCATTCGGCTAGACCGTGACAGTTGTGCCGATTTACCGTCAGTGTGTCGCATTCGGCTAGACCGTGACAGTTGTGCCGACTTACCGTCAGTGTTGACGCATTCGGCTAGACCGTGACAGTTGTGCCGATTTACCGTCAGTGTGACGCATTCGGCTAGACCGTGACAGTTGTGCCGACTTACCGTCAGTGTGACGCATTCGGCTAGACCGTGACAGTTGTGCCGACTTACCGTCAGTGTTGACGCATTCGGCTAGACCGTGACAGCTGCGCCGACTTACCGTCAGTGTGACGCATTCGGCTAGACCGTGACAGTTGTGCCGACTTACCGTCAGTGTGACGCATTCGGCTAGACCGTGACAGTTGCGCCGACTTACCGTCAGTGTGACGCATTCGGCTAGACCGTGACAGTTGTGCCGACTTACCGTCAGTGTGACGCATTCGGCTAGACCGTGACAGTTGTGCCGACTTACCGTCAGTGTTGACGCATTCGGCTAGACCGTGACAGTTGTGCCGACTTACCGTCAGTGTGACGCATTCGGCTAGACCGTGACAGTTGTGCCGACTTACCGTCAGTGTGACGCATTCGGCTAGACCGTGACAGTTGTGCCGACTTACCGTCAGTGTTGACGCATTCGGCTAGACCGAGACAGTTGTGCCGACTTACCGTCAGTGTTGACGCATTCGGCTAGACCGTGACAGTTGTGCCGACTTACCGTCAGTGTTGACGCATTCGGCTAGGCCGTGGCAGTTGTGCCGACTTACCGTCAGTGTGACGCATTCGGCTAGGCCGTGACAGTTGTGCCGACTTACCGTCAGTGTGACGCATTCGGCTAGGCCGTGACAGTTGTGCCGACTTACCGTCAGTGTTGACGCATTCGGCTAGGCCGTGACAGTTGTGCCGACTTACCGTCAGTGTGACGCATTCGGCTAGGCCGTGACAGTTGTGCCGACTTACCGTCAGTGTGGACGCATTCGGCTAGACCGTGACAGTTGTGCCGACTTACCGTCAGTGTTGACGCATTCGGCTAGGCCGTGACAGTTGTGCCGACTTACCGTCAGTGTGACGCATTCGGCTAGGCCGTGACAGTTGTGCCGACTTACCGTCAGTGTGGACGCATTCGGCTAGACCGTGACAGTTGTGCCGACTTACCGTCAGTGTTGACGCATTCGGCTAGACCGTGACAGTTGTGCCGACTTACCGTCAGTGTTGACGCATTCGGCTAGACCGTGACAGTTGTGCCGACTACATTCGGCTAGACCGTGACAGTTATGCCGAATTACCGTCAGTGTTGACGCATTCGGATAGACCGTAACAGTTGTGCCGACTTACCGTCAGTGTTGACGCATTCGGCTAGACCGTGACAGTTATGCCGCATTACCGTCAGTATTGACGCATTCGGCTAGACCGTGACAGTTGTGGCGACTTACCGTCAGTGTTGACGCATTCGGCTAGACCGTGACAGTTGTGGCGACTTACCGTCAGTGTTGACGCATTCGGCTAGACCGTGACAGTTGTGCCGACTTACCGTCAGTGTGACGCATTCGGCTAGGCCGTGACAGTTGTGCCGACTTACCGTCAGTGTTGACGCATTCGGCTAGGCCGTGACAGTTGTGCCGACTTACCGTCAGTGTGACGCATTCGGCTAGGCCGTGACAGTTGTGCCGACTTACCGTCAGTGTGGACGCATTCGGCTAGACCGTGACAGTTGTGCCGACTTACCGTCAGTGTTGACGCATTCGGCTAGACCGTGACAGTTGTGCCGACTTACCGTCAGTGTTGACGCATTCGGCTAGACCGTGACAGTTGTGCCGACTACATTCGGCTAGACCGTGACAGTTATGCCGAATTACCGTCAGTGTTGACGCATTCGGATAGACCGTAACAGTTGTGCCGACTTACCGTCAGTGTTGACGCATTCGGCTAGACCGTGACAGTTATGCCGCATTACCGTCAGTATTGACGCATTCGGCTAGACCGTGACAGTTGTGGCGACTTACCGTCAGTGTTGACGCATTCGGCTAGACCGTGACAGTTGTGGCGACTTACCGTCAGTGTTGACGCATTCGGCTAGACCGTGACAGTTGTGCCGACTTACCGTCAGTGTTGACGCATTCGGCTAGACCGTGACAGTTGTGCAGTCCTGTTGTGCACTCATTAATATCAACACAGAAGTCGCAATGACCCATGTAACCGGTGCGACAGCGGCATTCGTATCCCGGGGTCGTGTCGATGCAGTCGGCCAATGGGGAACAGTTGTTGAGATTATCGTCTTCACATTCGTTGATCGCTGTGGAAGTAGAAGTTTATAGGTGATGAGAACAAGTAGATAGTTGGGAGAGATACGTTAGAACCGGCCGTTCGTTAAAGTAATTGCTGAGTGAATCTGTTTAGCGCGTATTACATCAGTGATGTGATTAAATAATTATCAAAATGAAATTAGTGTGGATATTGCGAAGTATATCTCCTCAATACTCAGTGTCACATGTTACATTGTACTCTACAGTAAATAGTCGGTGCCACTTACGGTCACATTGTCTTCCGTTCCCAGAGTAACCCGTTCTACATATACAATCATATCCTCCATCTGTGTTGATGCAATTGGCGTTATCATCGCAATCATCTGTGCCCAAACTGCATTCATCATCGTCTAGAAACAGTTTATTATTATATATTATGATTATCTCTGTTCTATATTTAAATGCAACTTAAGTTACTTTATATAGTTCTATAAGATATCATCGTGCTAACTAAATGGAAGACTGAATTAAAACAATAGTGCTAATAATTTGAATGCATCTTACAAAACTAGGCCTAAAACTGCAAACACTTAATAACTTTCCGATCGCAAGAGGACAGTTTATTGAGGTTTGCATAAAATATATTAAAACCGTGAATAATATTGTTATAATATGTATACAATATAATATTGTTCATTCATACAATGAAGGGTAGGTGTAAAACGCGGATCCGGATCCGGATCCGGATTCAGGATCCGGATACGGATCAGGACCCGGATTTGCGAGTGTAAAAGGCGGATCCGGATTTACATACAATCCGTAACTGAGTGTAATATGCGGATTCTGAAATACGCAATCCGTATTGCAGTGTAAAACGCGGATTCATATATTTTGTGAATCCGGAATGGAGTGTAAAATACGGATTTACGTTAATTACCAAGTTTTATTGGATCCGGAATGGAGTGTAAAACACGGATTTTCGTTAATTACCAAGTTTTGTTGGATCCGGAATGGAGTGTAAAACACGGATTTTCGTTAATTACCAAGTTTTGTTGGATCCGGAATGGAGTGTAAAACACGGATTTTCGTTAATTACCAAGTTTTGTTGGATCCGGAATGGAGTGTAAAACACGGATTTACGTTAATTACCAAGTTTTATTGGATCCGGAATGGAGTGTAAAACACGGATTTTCGTTAATTACCAAGTTTTGTTGGATCCGGAATGGAGTGTAAAACACGGATTTACGTTAATTACCAAGTTTTATTGGATCCGGAATGGAGTGTAAAACACGGATTTACGTTAATTACCAAGTTTTGTTGGATCCGGAATGGAGTGTAAAACACGGATTTACGTTAATTACCAAGTTTTATTGGATCCGGAATGGAGTGTAAAACACGGATTTACGTTAATTACCAAGTTTTGTTGGATCCGGAATGGAGTGTAAAACACGGATTTTCGTTAATTACCAAGTTTTGTTGGATCCGGAATGGAGTGTAAAACACGGATTTACGTTAATTACCAAGTTTTATTGGATCCGGAATGGAGTGTAAAACACGGATTTACGTTAATTACCAAGTTTTGTTGGATCCGGAATGGAGTGTAAAACACGGATTTACGTTAATTACCAAGTTTTGTTGGATCCGGAATGGAGTGTAAAACACGGATTTACGTTAATTACCAAGTTTTGTTGGATCCGGAATGGAGTGTAAAACACGGATTTACGTTAATTACCAAGTTTTAATGGATCCGGGAAGGGGTGTAAAACGCGGATTCAATTTATTTACCAAGTGTTACTAGATCCGGGAAGGGGTGTAAAACGCGGATTGATTCAGGTTAATTACAAAGTGTTACTGGATCCGGGAAGGGGTGTAAAATGCGGATTTACGTTAATTACTGAGTTTGTTAATGAGGGACACAACTATTAATGAGGGACACACATTAATGAGGGACACAAACATTAATGGGGGACACCTTAATAGTTAATAGACACCTTAATAATTTGTCTATGTCTAGGGGCCACACATAAGCTTAATCCGGCTCTGGGGGACACCTTAATAGGGGTCAATGCTTCCCAATGAATTATTAATAAGGGCGATGGTGATGCTTGGCCGTCAGACATTATTAGATATTGATTAGCTGAAAAACTACTACCGTGGGAACGTGACCTCTCTGGTAGAGCGGCTCTGTAGACAATTGTATGGTAGGATTACTGTCCTGTTCCCTGATTGGCTTATCCATCCCAACCTCCCTTACAAACAAGAATCACTGTTCTGCCTAGCTGGCGGTAGTTTGTACTGCATCATAGCGTACTCTATTTAAGGCCTTGCAAGCGTGCTGCCTTCCTAATTTATGGAGGCTGAACTGTTCAGTATAATTTCTTATTTAATTTCTTATTAAACATGGATGACAGTGATGACTTTGTAAAGGTTCCATTTACGGGATTCGTTATTCCGAGTCCAACCAATGATACAGCCATTGTTGAGCCGCTTGAACTCACTACGCAAACATCGTGCACCCCGAGTCCGGAGAAGAAAAAAACCAGGAAAGTCAGCAAGCCAAGAAAAGTTACTAAAGAACAATAAACATTGCACTAATTAATAATTGTAACTAGATGAGGGTCTGGGTCTTTATTGCATATGCGTTTTACAAATTGTTCATTAAAACTTACTAATTAACTTGAATCCGCGTTTTACACCCCTTCCCGGATCCAATAAAACTTGGTAATTAACTAAATCCGTGTTTTACACTCCGTTCCGGATCCAATACAACTTGGTAATTAACGTAAATCCGTGTTTTACACTCCATTCCGGATCCAATAAAACTTAGTAATTAACGAAAATCCGTGTTTTACACTCCATTCCGGATCCAATAAAACTTGGTAATTAACGTAAATCCGTGTTTTACACTCCATTCCGGATCCAATAAAACTTGGTAATTAACGAAAATCCGTGTTTTACACTCCATTCCGGATCCAATAAAACTTGGTAATTAACGTAAATCCGTATTTTACACTCCATTCCGGATCCAATAAAACTTGGTAATTAACGTAAATCCGTGTTTTACACTCCATTCCGGATCCAATAAAACTTGGTAATTAACGTAAATCCGTGTTTTACACTCCATTCCGGATCCAATAAAACTTAGTAATTAACGTAAATCCGTGTTTTACACTCCATTCCGGATCCAATAAAACTTGGTAATTAACGTAAATCCGTGTTTTACACTCCATTCCGGATCCAATAAAACTTGGTAATTAACGTAAATCCGTATTTTACACTCCATTCCGGATCCAATAAAACTTGGTAATTAACGTAAATCCGTGTTTTACACTCCATTCCGGATCCAATAAAACTTGGTAATTAACGTAAATCCGTGTTTTACACTCCATTCCGGATCCAATAAAACTTGGTAATTAACGTAAATCCGTGTTTTACACTCCATTCCGGATCCAATAAAACTTGGTAATTAACGAAAATCCGTGTTTTACACTCCATTCCGGATCCAACAAAACTTGGTAATTAACTAGAATCCGCGTTTTACACTCCATTCCGGATCCAATAAAACATGGTAATTAACTTGAATCCGCATTTTACACCCCTTCCGGATTTAATAAAACTTTGTAATAAACCTGAATCCGTATTTTACACCCAATCCCGGATTCAGTAGAAAAATGAATCCGCGTTTTACACTCCGTTCAGGATTTAGCCTAAAACATGAATCCGCGCTTTACACTCCGTTCCGGATCTGAAAAAAAGGCCAATCCGCATTTTACACTCGGTTACGGATTCGGTAAATTTAGCAGTGCACGGATCCGCAGATTACACCCTAAAAATGTAAATTCAGTCGACTTCCATAGGGACAATGTTAAATGATAGAATCCGGATCCTGATCCGGATCCGCGTTTTACTCTGACCCTACAATGAATGATATTGTTTACACGAACTCAATCTACTACACTATAACTGCAATACGAATTGTTTTCTAACTAACCATCAACCACCGCAGTGGGTTCCATCCCCGCTATACCCGGGACTGTTCGCTAACTAACCATCGCAGTGGGTTCCGTCCCCACTATACCCGGAACTGTTCGCTAACTAAACGTCGCAGTGGATTCCATCCCCACTATACCCGGAACTGTTCGCTAACTAACCATCACAGTGGGTTCCATCCCCACTATACCCGGAACTGTTTGCTAACTAACCATCACAGTGGGTTCCATCCCACTATACCCGGAACTGTTTGCTAACTAACCATCACAGTGGGTTCCGTCCCCACTATACCCGGGACTGTTCGCTAACTAACCATCACAGTGGGTTCCATTCCCACTATACCCGGAACTGTTTGCTAACTAACCATCGCAGGGGGTTCCGTCCCCACTATACCCAGAACTGTTCGCTAACTAACCATCGCAGGGGGTTCCGTCCCCACTATACCCAGAACTGTTCGCTAACTAACCATCGCAGTGGGTTCCATCCCCACTATACCCGGAACTGTTCGCTAACTAACCATCGCAGTGGGTTCCATCCCCACTATACCCGGGAGTGTGCGCTAACTAACCATCGCAGTGGGTTCCGTTCCCGCTATACCCGGGACTGTTCGCTAACTAACCATCGCAGTGGGTTCCATCCCCGCTATACCCGGGACTGTTCGCTAACTAACCATCACAGTGGGTTCCATCCCCTCTATACCCGGAACTGTTTGCTAACTAGCCATCGCAGTGGGTTCCATCCCCACTATACCCGGGACTGTTCGCTAACTAACCATCGCAGTGGGTTCCATCCCCACTATACCCGGGACTGTTCGCTAACTAACCATCGCAGTGGGTTCCATCCCCACTATACCCGGGACTGTTCGCTAACTAACCATCGCAGTGGGTTCCATCCCCACTATACCGGAACTGTTTGCTAACTAACCATCGCAGTGGATTCCATCCCCACTATACCCGGAACTGTTCGCTAACTAACCATCGCAGTGGGTTCCATCCCCACTATACCCGGAACTGTTCGCTAACTAAACGTCGCAGTGGATTCCATCCCCACTATACCCGGAACTGTTCGCTAACTAACCATCACAGTGGGTTCCATCCCCACTATACCCGGAACTGTTTGCTAACTAACCATCACAGTGGGTTCCGTCCCCACTATACCCGGGACTGTTCGCTAACTAACCATCACAGTGGGTTCCATCCCCACTATACCCGGAACTGTTCGCTAACTAACCGTCGCAGTGGGTTCCATCCCCACTATACCCGGGAGTGTGCGCTAACTAACCATCGCAGTGGGTTCCGTCCCCACTATACCCGGAACTGTTCGCTAACTAACCATTGCAGTGGGTTCCATCCCCACTATACCAGGAACTGTTCGCTAACTAACCACCGCAGTGGGTTCCATCCCCACTATACCCGGAACTGTTCGCTAACTAACCGTCGCAGTGGGTTCCATCCCCACTATACCAGGAACTGTTCGCTAACTAACCATCGCAGTGGGTTCCATCCCCACTATACCCGGAACTGTTCGCTAACTAACCATCGCAATGGGTTCCATCCCCACTATACCAGGAACTGTTCGCTAACTAACCACCGCAGTGGGTTCCATCCCCACTATACCCGGAACTGTTCGCTAACTAACCGTCGCAGTGGGTTCCGTCCCCACTATACCCGGAACTGTTCGCTAACTAACCATCGCAGCGGGTTACATCCCCACTATACCCGGAACTGTTCGCTAACTAACCATCGCAGCGGGTTACATCCCCACTATACCCGGAACTGTTCGCAAACTAACCATCGCAGTGGGTTCCGTCCCCACTATACCCGTCGTGGCATTCGCAATCGTATCCCCCGGGGGTGTTGATACAATCGGCGTGGTCGGCGTCGCAGTTGTGGGAGCCGTCACTGCATTCATCGTCGTCTAGAAAACGTAAATCAAACAAAGTTGTACAAATTCTTAATAACAAGAACATTTCACGAAAATCAAAACAGAGGATGAAATGATCTGGCGCCCCTACAAGTAATAATTTCTATTGTTTATATCTCTGGAGCTCTGCTCGAGTTCCTGCAGCTATTATTAGTTTAGAAATTCTACACATAGCAGACTTATATAGTTCATCTGTCTGCTGTTAAAGGGCGTATTGACGGAAACGTCAAAGTATAAGTAATTATAGAACAAACCATCAGATTCGTCTGAAATTTGGTAGTAGTAACATACGAGCATTGACATTTACATTTTAATTTACAGACTTTTACAGTTCATCTGTCTGTCGCTAGAGGGCGAATTGTCAGAGCTCAAGTTCCTCGTGCTGTGTCGTGCATACCACGGTTCAATATGTCAATAGACCAAAATGACAGGTCATCGTACAATATTTTTTTAGGTATTTTTGGTTTTACCGTAGCACAGCTTCTTATTTCTCTTAGTTGTTTCTACTCACCTTCGCATTCGTCTAGGGAGTTTCTGTGGTAACCGGCGGGACAGTCGCTACATATATTGCAACTGGTTCTGCACTGTTCCTGAGCGCGCGGGCTCATGCACGCTCTACCGTTGGTATTCTCGATACGGAACTGGCAAGTGGGATTGGTGTCGGGTATTAAGTTACATACTGAAAAAAATTAGATAACACTGTAATGTAAATATTTAAGGGGGGGGGGGGCGAAAATGTAGACCTGGGGGGGGGGGGGGGGTGTACCCCCCCCCCCCCCCAGGTCTACATTTTCGTTATTTTGTTTTTTTATTTCATCTAGAGTATAATTTAATGCGGATTTCAAATCTGAAAACGGCTTAGCAAGATCTCTTTTACTTCTCGAGTAATGGCTGGTTTTCCGTCTGTATGTCTGCCTGTCTGTCCGTCGAAATATTAAAAAGAGCATATAATAAGCAATCTGAAATGTTTGCTGTTAGGATTTTTCTTAATGTCGTCTATTTTCATATTTGAAATTATCTAATCACTATGTCTGTCTCTCAGTTTGTCTATCTGTCTGTCTGTCTGTTTGTATGTCTGCCTGTCTGTCAACGTGTCCGTCAAATTTTAATTAATATATATTTAATAGATATTTGTGAGTTTTTTATTACATATTGAACAGTGGTCTAATGGACTAGTTGTCTACTAGTAATAACAAACGTGAACCATCATATAACAATAGCTAGTAATAATAATTGTGGGAAACAACCATAACTTATTTTGTTTTAAATTTCGCAGGCTCCGAGAATTAATTCTTAACTAAACTCTTCTAAACTAAGTCTTCCTGTGCTGCATGAACAATTCATGTGCCGCGCGAAGGCTTCTCATTCTGATCAAAAAGCTTTCCGAGGTGCTCGATTAAGTAACGTGCTTTGTGAAGAATTTAAGTGCTACGTGAAACCTTCACATGCTGCGCAAATGTCTCACGTGCTGCGCGAGTGTTTCACGTGCTGCGCAAAGCTTAATGTTCTGTGTAAAGGCTTATTATAAAATTATGTGGAAATTGTTATATAATTTTGAATGTTTCTTAAGGTTGTCTCATTATTCCATGACTATTTATTACTAAATGACGAAATAGTATGCGATCAAATCAATACGCCAAAATGAAATTTGTTCACGTGCTGCGCGAAGTGTTTTTGGCAAACACACTAAAATTATTTTAACAGGTTGTTAAAAGTGGGTAGGGTTTTTTTTGAACCAAATTTTATGAAATCCATTGAGAAATCACAAAATATGGATAGGGGATAACCGATGGGAAAAGAAAAGGAGATACCAGTACTGAAAATAGCGGGAACATTTGAAATATATTGTTCATACATTAAATGCGTTTATCTCGGAATTGTAATTTTCACATTCAAAATACTACTACTCAGCCATTTCTTAACCAATTTACGAAATTTTTTTTTGTTTGATTTCTCTTCGGGTTTTGATCAACAATTATCGGTTGGAATTTTGAATTGCGCGATGCCATATTAATTTCTTGAAATTAGTTAATATATATTAAAAAATAATTAATATTAGTTAATAATATTTAAAAAATATTTAAGACCTAAATAAAAAATGTAACCGATACGTTTTGTGGAGCCGAGGATGCTGATTCAGAAAAACCAAGTTTCGAAAATTTTCGCCCAAAACTGTGAGACTAGTAGTGTTTTTAGTGAAATTAACAATTTCGCTGGTGGCCGCTAGAGGGCGACGCAAATTTGAAATTTTTTTTGAACCCAATCTTTGGCCATATGTTAATCCCCCGAAGGTTATAAAATATACAAAACTACACACAAGCAGAAATTATAGCCGTTTGCTATACTGTAGTATACATATACACGACTCTCGGATTTTAGATTTTTCACGTAAATTTCGTTATTACTTTTTATGTGTCTATAATATTGAGTGTCATTAACTTTACTTGTATTTAGAATAGCGTTGATTAATATATTATTATTATATTAGTATTATATTGCAGAAATATTGAACCACTCAAAATTATCCCTGTGGTACCTATTACCCACAACTACTATCGGCACGCCGCATTTTTAAGAAAGCTGTGTCGGCTTGTCGACAAAATTGCGCCGCCACAACTCCCTATCACCCATGACAATTAATTGCTAGATCATCCGCATATTCAAGGCCAGTGTCCTTTTATATGCGTCTTAAGAATGTCATGAGCTGCTACCCACTGGCGCGAACTGTGATAATAGAAAATAGAACACAAACGCGCTACTCACCCTCACAACCACCATCTTCCGAAGGCATGGTGCCGGTGGGACACGGACTACAGATCTCGCAGGAGGTTCGACATATACGAGCAGCCATAGGGGTGCTACAGAACTGGCCGCCGGGTAAATCCATTAAGGTAGAGCAGCTAGGCGCCACATCGGGATCAAGGTAACATTCTGAAAAATATCAATGCCGACGAAATTATTATCATACGAATTGTTCTGTCAATCTGGGAAATAAGTTAATAACTCCATCCCGGTGTATATATACTAACCTTCACAGTTATGGACTGCATCCCCGGTGTATATATACTAACCTTCACAGTTATGGACTCCATCCCCGGTGTATATATACTAACCTTCACAGTTATGGACTCCATCCCCGGTGTATATATACTAACCTTCACAGTTATGGACTGCATCCCCGGTGTATATATACTAACCTTCACAGTTATGGACTCCATCCCCGGTGTATATATACTAACCTTCACAGTTATGGACTCCATCCCCGGTCTATATATACTAACCTTCACAGTTATGGACTCCATCCCCGGTCTATATATACTAACCTTCACAGTTATGGACTCCATCCCCGGTGTATATATACTAACCTTCACAGTTATGGACTCCATCCCCGGTGTATATATACTAACCTTCACAGTTATGGACTCCATCCCCGGTGTATATATACTAACCTTCACAGTTATGGACTCCATCCCCGGTGTATATATACTAACCTTCACAGTTATGGACTCCATCCCCGGTGTATATATACTAACCTTCACAGTTATGGACTCCATCCCCGGTGTATATATACTAACCTTCACAGTTATGGACTCCATCCCCGGTGTATATATACTAACCTTCACAGTTATGGACTCCATCCCCGGTGTATATATACTAACCTTCACAGTTATGGACTCCATCCCCGGTGTATATATACTAACCTTCACAGTTATGGACTCCATCCCCGGTGTATATATACTAACCTTCACAGTTATGGACTGCATCCCCGGTGTATATATACTAACCTTCACAGTTATGGACTGCATCCCCGGTGTATATATACTAACCTTCACAGTTATGGACTCCATCCCCGGTGTATATATACTAACCTTCACAGTTATGGACTCCATCCCCGGTGTATATATACTAACCTTCACAGTTATGGACTCCATCCCCGGTGTATATATACTAACCTTCACAGTTATGGACTCCATCCCCGGTGTATATATACTAACCTTCACAGTTATGGACTCCATCCCCGGTGTATATATACTAACCTTCACAGTTATGGACTGCATCCCCGGTGTATATATACTAACCTTCACAGTTATGGACTCCATCCCCGGTGTATATATACTAACCTTCACAGTTATGGACTCCATCCCCGGTGTATATATACTAACCTTCACAGTTATGGACTGCATCCCCGGTGTATATATACTAACCTTCACAGTTATGGACTCCATCCCCGGTGTATATATACTAACCTTCACAGTTATGGACTCCATCCCCGGTGTATATATACTAACCTTCACAGTTATGGACTCCATCCCCGGTGTATATATACTAACCTTCACAGTTATGGACTCCATCCCCGGTGTATATATACTAACCTTCACAGTTATGGACTCCATCCCCGGTGTATATATACTAACCTTCACAGTATGGACTCCATCCCCGGTGTATATATACTAACCTTCACAGTTATGGACTCCATCCCCGGTGTATATATACTAACCTTCACAGTTATGGACTCCATCCCCGGTGTATATATACTAACCTTCACAGTATGGACTCCATCCCCGGTGTATATATACTAACCTTCACAGTTATGGACTCCATCCCCGGTGTATATATACTAACCTTCACAGTTATGGACTCCATCCCCGGTGTATATATACTAACCTTCACAGTTATGGACTCCATCCCCGGTGTATATATACTAACCTTCGCAGTTATGGACTCCATCCCCGGTGTATATAAACTAACCTTCGCAGTTATGGACTCCATCTCCGGTGTATATATACTAACCTTCACAGTTATGGACTCCATCCCCGGTGTATATATACTAACCTTCACAGTTATGGACTCCATCCCCGGTGTATATATACTAACCTTCACAGTTATGGACTCCATCCCCGGTGTATATATACTAACCTTCGCAGTTATGGACTCCATCCCCGGTGTATATATACTAACCTTCGCAGTTATGGACTCCATCCCCGGTGTATATATACTAACCTTCGCAGTTATGGACTCCATCCCCGGTGTATATATACTAACCTTCACAGTTATGGACTCCATCCCCGGTGTATATATACTAACCTTCGCAGTTATGGACTCCATCCCCGGTGTATATATACTAACCTTCGCAGTTATGGACTCCATCTCCGGTGTATATATACTAACCTTCACAGTTATGGACTCCATCCCCGGTGTATATATACTAACCTTCACAGTTATGGACTCCATCCCCGGTGTATATATACTAACCTTCACAGTTATGGACTCCATCCCCGGTGTATCCGTCTTGGCAGACGCAGTGGTAACCCGGTTCATCGTCGATACAATCCGCAAACTCATGGCAGTTATTCAGAGATGGCACGTCGCATTCGTTGATGTTGTCACAGTTAACACCGTCTCCCTCATATCCTAAATCATTACGATGCACTGTATGTATATATCTGTCTATCTGTATATATACTAAAACGGACTGTATCAGTTTGGGTATATAACCTAAAAAGTATTGATGTTCAATTCAAACATAACTGTACGTACGCTTTATGTACCTATATTACATTAATTAAATTATATTACTTGTCTCAGATCTTGTCCGACTGTTTTTTGTACATAAAAAGCGTTAAGTAGTATACAAACTCTATTGTGACTACTACTACGTCTATTAGGTCTAGCTTGACCAAAAAGTGGAAATGAGATCCTTCCAGGCTTCGCGATTCTCCATAGTTGTCGCAATTTCGTTTCTCCCAAGTTCAATATCCCTTTCAAGTTGATCTATATATGTTATGGCAGGTCGTCCACGACTACGCTTTCCATGAGTTGGTTGCCAGAGAAGTAGATCTGGTATGACCTCGTCTTTACTTCGCCAGCAGTGCCCAGTGAATCTTAATCTGCGTTCACGGAGGGTGGTTGATACAGGTGGTATTGTACCATAAAGCTCGGCGTTTGTCATGTGTTGTCTCCAGCTGATGTTTAGGGCTGCCCTTAGTTGTGTTGTGTAGCAACCATCAATTCGTTGTTCAAGTGATTTAGTCAGTGTCCAGGTCTCACCCCCGTACAAAAATACACTTTCCACTGTGGATCGAAAGAACTTAGTCTTTAGGTGCCTGGAGAGATCTGATTTCCAGATGGTATCCATTTTTGATAGAGCTACCCAAGCCGTTGCCTTTCTAACTTCTATGTCTTTTCAGCTGCTCTCTCTCTCAAAGACCCAAGATGCTGAAACTCGACAACGTTCTTTAGTTGATGGTGAAGTTTATATTAAAAATAAGTTATATTTATAATTAAAATTATAATTTGTATATGCAGACGATCCCTTTCCACTTTGCTTAGTAGAAGTTGTGGATCCACCAGTTAGCTCTCTCTATGTGAAGCCTATAATTCTTTGTTGGTATATACCTTAAGTCTCATATCTTGACTGGTTTTCACCATTTCAGCATCCGGTTGTAAACATCCAACAATGTTCTTCCATACCTCAGCATTATGGCTAACTTTATAATGGAAAAATTAAATAACATTAAATAGATCTACTGTAGATAACCTTTTAAAGAAATATTATCTTCTTAGGACTGACTATTCTTGTTGCTATTATAATTATTAATTATTTTGTTCTTAGACTAATTGAAATGACCCGTGGTATAGGCTATGACACGGTATCGTTAACTAATCCATTTTCCAACTCACCGTTGTGGCAGTTACACTCAAATGAACCGGGAGTGTTGGTGCAATCAGCGTTTTCGTGACAGTTGTCTGTTCCAGCAGTGCATTCATCATCGTCTGCAACAGGTAAATACCAATCAATTAGTCAATCGTCCCTTATTGCATTGTCTATTAATTGGTGGTACTTACTAAACTGTAATCAATCAGTGTGTGGGGTTATGGAAAGTATCTGTCGATTCTTGATTCTCTAGTGGAATGAAAATTAATCAGCCACAATTAAATTATAAAGAGTTCGACGTATGGCCACGGCAACCACCGTTTGACTGACTTGGTTATAACCAAGGGGTTCTCATTAAACCAACAAACAAGGATGATCGTTTTGGAATATGTAAAAGCTTCTGTGGGATATAACTGGCCCTTTTGCTTTGCAATCCAGTTTCCCCCCAGGCGCTGGAATACTCTAAAAAGCTCTCTAACTCGAATGATGCAAAGCGACCGGCTGATTGGCTGATTTGCTGTACGAGGGGCTTTTTGCTATGTTCTATCGGCCAACCAGAGCTATAGCAGCAGAGTATGCAACCAGGACAACCGAGCGGAGTGACTCATTTTGTGTGTTGGCCAAGGGTTGCAAAATTCCTGATAGTTCGGCATTTAGATATTCGTGGAACTTGTGGAATCTGGTGTTCTGCCAATGAGAGCTATTCCTCTCTGTGTAAAAAGATACCTGCAACGGTGTTAGGGACAGTAGCTGTTTTTTCTTGATACTGTTGTGTTGTTATTCCTCCTAGGCCAGGAACACCGGCTCTAGAATCAATTCGTTTTCATACTTTAGAAGAAACATTAGTAGGCTTAAGATTATAGAGCGTATAACTGTTATCTTGAAACATCTTGTCATATCATCTCTTAACCTACCGTCTTAATGCTGTTTACTGTTGTGTTTTGGTTGAATATTATTTGGAGAACATATATAAAGAACCCAAATTTCCCAATTTTCTTGATACACTACAGGTTAGAGAGACGGGTTATATATAGCGATTGCGACTTATATTATTGTGGTTTGTAGTGAATTTAATGCTATTTGATAAGCACTACATTGGTCCGTTGCTGCTCTCTTTATATATGATAAAATTCATTGACGGTCGGCAAATTAGTGAGCAGTATTGTGTGTTACCGGTAGTGTGCATGATTGTGACTGATAACTAAGCATTTCCTAAAGAATGCGCCTCATACGCGAATCATAAGCCTTACCGACTTACCGTTGTGATTAGTGTAAGTCATATCTCTGTTTACTTAGATAGAGCGCCACGTCCTAAAGGAACTGTTAATATTTCCCGAAAGTGAATAATATTAGTCAGGAATTATTTATTAATGATCAATCGAATAATACAGTAGGCTTCACTGCAATAATAATCTAAGCCCTCAGAATCCAGCCCCCCGGGTATATCCAGCGGGTGAATGGACGCGCACCAGGCTGGCTTCTGCTAATGTTGTGTTTATTGGTATAAAATATTTGTCATCTTCTAAAGTATATTTATAAACCAAAAGACATATAAATTTTGGCAGGTTAAACTGCTAAAGGTCTTCAAAAGCGCGTACAATAACAGTTATTGACTTTATTGCAGTAAGCAGTAAAGTTGAAAGTACCGGTACTTCTGTAGGTCAGTAGGCCCAACTGCCAGAACCGGTACTTCTGTAGGTCCGTAGGCCCAACTGTCCTAACCGGTACTTCCAGTATAAGTACATTAGTATTATTCGATTTTGATTATTGTATACCAGTAGGTCTTAGTACTTAATCAGGGAACGGCCGCCCTGGTTTTTGATTGAGATTTTACTTATTTCTGTCGGTTTTATTTACATGTAAGTTAATATTGAGCTGAAGACGTGTAAGTCTGCTCAGATTGTACAGATAATTGTAGGCCGGACTGTTGTCGGATTGTTGTTGGGTTTGGAGAGATTACGGCGTGTGTAGAGTTTGTCCGATAGAGTGCCGTTAGTAAGTTGGGGCAACTTGAGTGTAAGGTCAATCCCCTCTTAAAGAATAAGTCGTACTACCGTGTTAGAACGCATACTAACTAACCGTTTTGGAATCTGCACATACTGTAGTTTATTTAGGCTTGACAGTATTCTGCCAGCGTTTTGGCCTGTGTTTGTTTGTGTGGTCTGTTCAGGTACCGTAATAGTTATTACTCAGATATTTGTAGGCTGGATTGTTGTCTAGCTATTATTAGGTCTGAAGAGATTGCTGCATGTGTAGAGTTTGTCTGATAAAGTGCTGTTAGTAAGTTGGGGCAGCCATAGCTGTAAGGTCAATCCCCTCTTAAAGAATAAGTCGTACTACCGTGTTAGAACGCATACTAACTAACCATTTCAGAATCTACACGTACGGTAGTTTATTTAGGCTTGGTGGTAGTCTGCCAGCGTTTGGTTTGTATTTGTTTGAGTATTCTGTACGGGTAGCGTAATATTTATTATTCAGAGTTTATGCGATTATTCGCAACATTCATGTCCCCAAGTTTATTCCTACAGTAATTGTGCTTGTTATACATACCGTTATAGTTAAATTAACCCCGGTACTACACGGGCTGCTTGGCGTAGGACAAGACTGGTGACTTTGTGCTCTGGTCACTCCAGCAGATGCCGTGGTGCTCTTAACTGTTCAAGTATATTTAACTACTGATTATTTGTTGTACCAGTACTTGTACCTAATTTAGGGTTTAGTGTACAGTGCTTTCCGAAAGTAATTAGTGTGTAGGCAGTATATTTGTGTTGTAAAGTGGTTAATAGGCACGCTGGATCTGGTAGTCCGCGGTAATTAACTTCTAGGTAGGGACACTCCGTGATACATAACGTAGTACCTATAGCGATACGGCTATAGGTCGTCAGGCGGTGGTATTTTCCTATCTGGACAACGCAGTGTATTTACTACTACTTATTATTCTCAAATACCGTAGTACCCTGTCCGTTGTAATAACCAAAAATCTAACCCTTTGTTAGACTGGTTTGTAGTTTCCCTGTAAAATTACCCTAAAATTTCGTACGTAATATATTTTTGTTGTGTTTAGTAGAGAATTAATCTCACCCGTATCGTAAGTAATTTGTAGTATTAAGTAACTTAGGTAAATTAGAATTATCAGTTTTAGTGTCAAATAAATAGCACTTCACTGAGAGTGCACAGCTTCTGTGTAGTGACCCCCAGAAATAATAACATTTATTTCAAGTATTGACAAAACCCATTTTAAACGGGTATATAAATATTATAAATCAACTCAAACGATTTATAAATAGTAGGCCTGCCATACAACAACTAGGTCTCAAAATCAGTTGGACTACTGCTTAAATAACGGTAACAAAGTAAGTTAAAGTAACCAAGTAACCCTAAAAAATATTCAGAAATTCAATTATTTAAAATAATTGACATACCGGTATTTACCATAGGCTTATTATATTTATTTCTATAAATTTGAGCTGAAATCATACTGGTATTCTGTAATTAATTCCAGTCCAGAATTATACTTATATACTATAAGTGTAAGCTGCATACCGGTATTCACGATAGGCCTATTATATAGTTACATATATTTGTGCTAAAATTATATACCGGTACTCTGTGACAAAACTAGTTTACAATACTTATATATATTATAAGTGTATACTGATATTCTAATATACTGTAATAAATTAATAGCACTAGGCCAACGGTGATACTGAATTACTAGACTTGCTTTAACTGTAATATAGCAGTAGGCATTCAACTGTACAATCAAACATGGCTGACACAAGGCAAACTCTGTCAGATAGTCTCCTAGAAACAACAGCCTGTTTCTCAGATCAAAGTGTAGAGAATCCCAGACCGAGGTCTGAAACCCCTCATACTGTAAGAAGGGCAACCCCTGCAGTGGTTGTGTCAGAACCTAGGTTGGTAGAAAAGATTTCGCAATTTGCGAAGTTAGTGAAGCGCCGTTGGTCTGCCATAGGCACTCGGGCCCAAGTCAAGCGGGATCAAGAAGAAGCTATAAAACAGCAGCAACCTCCTAGCCAAGAACCTAGTTCTCAGCGGCCCGATAGCTCCAGTAGTTCGGATACTGTTGAGCGGACGCCCGAACGCGGAGCGAAGATGGCGGATACGGTTTATGATGAGCGGCCAACCTATGAAGAATCAACCGACGCCACTTCTTCTCAAGTGGAAAGCGAGGTGGAAAGCGAGGTGGAAAGCGAGATGGAAAGCGAAGTGGAAAGCGAATTAACAGCAGCAGAGAAGCCGCGAACTAGAGATGCCATTGACATCTATCTGTCAGACTATCAGCGATTCCTAGGAGACGAAGAGTTGAGGAGATGGCTGTCTGGACTTCGCCCTAATAGTGAAGGAACCAAGCTTGTGTTGGACGCAATCGATGCGGAAATGTTAGCTGCTAACCAAGCTGAGTTTGATGAAAAACTCCGCCTCACTGAGTCCAAGAAGAACAAGTAAAGAAAAAACGGATAGAGGAAAGAAAAGCAGCAGCAGTAACGGCGGCAGAAGCAGAAGCAGAAAGAAAAGCAACGGCGGCAGAAGCAGAAGCAGAAAGAAAAGCAACGGCGGCAGAAGCAGAAGCAGAAAGAAAAGCAGCGGTGGCCGAAGCAGAACGGAGAGCGTCTGAGGAGACTATCCAACTGGAGTTGGAAAATTTGCAAGAGACGCAAGACCACATAAATAAACAGTTAACTGCTAGTCAAATGCAGATAATGAGAAAATCTACTCCCAAGCACCAGGGATACACATCCTCAGAGGAAGGCGAGACCACCGATCCTGAAGGCGGAGGAAATAGATCTCATCTAAGCAGGCGTAGAAAAACATCTTACCGTCACAAATTGCCTGATTTGCCCCCAGCTGTTAGAAGACAACTAGCTAGCACAGACTTGAGTAGTATAGAACCTACAGACCAAATTATTAAAGTCAAAAGACTCCCTACTATAGTTGATGAGCCTGAAATAATTAGGCCTGTCGTTCCCAAAGTCACCCCTGTGTTAGAGACCCCTGTACTTCCAGAGCTTAACTCTAAATTCCCTTTACATAGTACTACACTGCCTGTACCCAGTAGAACAGTCCATGAGAATATCCCTGTCCTGATAGCTGAGAGAGAAATCAAAGATTTGTCTCCAGTCGTCCCACGTCAGCCCGCTACAATGTTGGCGACTCCCGCTTCGGCGGTCGAGTGGGTAGAGGAGGGATGGCGGGGGATGAATCTCCTGCTCGGACAGATGCAGGAGACTGTCCACCAACTTAAGGGAACAGTAAGGGAAGGTAGAGCAGAGTTGCAAGAAGTGCAGCAAAGTATCGCACTAGAACGCGACAAATTAGTCAACATACAAAAGGGCATACCAATACCCCCAGTAACAGTGTGTCAACCTGTTAGGTCTGAAGTATTACATGCGCAAGGTGTGGAGCCTACACGCATCTATACTGCTAGTGAAGTAGAAACTCCTATAGCAAACCCTATTAAGGGTGATTATAAACCTGTTGTTAATGATATTCCCTATAGACCTGCTAATGATCGAGAAATTTATATACCGATAATTCGATATTAAATAACACGATGGCCCAAGAAAGCTTTACGCGTCAGATGGCTAGAACAGAAGCCCGCCAAGCGGTCAAAGTGGGAGAGATCGTCAAATTCAATGGAGATGAGATGAAGTGGTTACCTTTCAACGAATATTACAAAGACAGCATACAGAACTCTGTGCTATCTAACGGAGAGAAACTTAGGTTCCTCATCAAGTGCTTGGAAGGACCTCCCAAGTTAATGGCGTTAAAGTTTATTGGACATCCAGAAGGATTAAGACAAGTTTGGGATACATTAAACATCAGGTATGGTAACAAGGATAACATAGCTAAGTATTTGTATGCAAAATTAGTAGCCCCCCGACACTTCCTTAGTAGCGGGATTATAGAGTTTTCCGATGAGATTCAAGAGATCTGTAGACAATTGGACTGGTTAGGTAAGTCTCATGAATATCAGAGTTCCATGGTTATTGGAGCCGTAGTCTCTACTTTACCAAAGGGTGGAGTATGTACACGCTGGGACAAGAAAGTGTTGTACATGAATGAACAACAACGACGAAGCCCTACCATGGCTGATCTCATGTCCTTCTTAGATAGCGAAGTAAAATTACAACTCATAAAGCAGTCCAGAGAGAAAACATCGGAAAATAAGGTAAGTGAGAAACCCGTTTCTAGGAGAAGGATAATACCAGTGTGTTATACTGATGACGGCGAAAGCCAAGCTTCTCAAGAAGAGGACAGCGGGAAAGACACAGCAAAATCTTACTATGACAACAAGACCTATAAAGACGTAAGTAAATACAAGTCTCGAACCAGTGACAGGAGAGAACAGGTAACAACAACTCCTCCTACGTCTCCTAAGAGAATTCACGGAAGAAAGCCCGAAGAAAGAACGAGAGTGCATAACGTTACCCAAGGTAAGGTGAGTAACATCAAACCAAAATGTGCGCTGTGCGACGGGCCCCACCGTTTGAGTGCGTGTGCTGAATTTCTAAAGAAATCCCTTGTAGACAGACGTACAGTCCTGTGGAATAAGCGGTTATGCTATAATTGCCTCAGATCAGGACACCAACGGCGAACCTGTTACTCCGACATAAAGTGTGCAAAGTGTGGCGCGAAACATCACATCTTGTTACACAGTGAGTTCGAACGAGACAAACTGAGTCAGGTAAGTGAGCCCGAACTACATGTCCAATTCAGTGATGTAAACGACACTGATCAAGAATCTGAGATGGAAGGATTCTATACTGACGAATTCTCCGATGCCAACGAATCCTGTTATCTAATCAATACCGCAGTGTATCGAGCACTTACTTATGAAAAGGACACCAACAATGAGTTTCCCCCAACTACTTTTGCCAAACAACCATCTTGGAAAGCTCCAACTTCCAACGTAGGAATCAGAGAATTTCCTGTAGTGCAGGTAAGAGTTCATGGTCCTAACAAAAGTTACATAGTGAACGCCCTCCTTGACTCCGGCAGCACAGGAACATTCATCGATCAAGAAATAGCCGAAGATATCTTTGCTGGACAACCCAAGTTCCGGACTAAATTGAATATGTCAGGAATTATGCAGGTTTGGAAATCTACCCTAACGGCAGACTACTATGTAGGTGTGTTGTCCACCCCCCAGGATAAATTAGGAGCACAAGGTATAAGGTCGGTAAAAATGGTGGCTATAAAGAACTTCGCTACTACCCAAGCAGACCTTTATAATTGGGACGAGGATGAGAGCATCCAACATCTTAAGATACCTCGATTCCAGACAGATTATCCTGGAGTGCAAATACTCATCGGCCAAAACGCGCATGAGGCGCTCGAGACATTGGAGAAACGGCCTGCTCAACCGCAGCCACTACAAACCTATGCGGTAAGAACTAGAGTAGGTTGGTACTTCACTGGCCCTTCCCGTAGAACTCTCAAAGAGAGATTACCTCAACAACAGGTATACCAAGTAAAGGAATGGGAAGTGGAGAGCAGTGATGTGGACGATCCAACTGAGGGAACACCATACTCCTCAGATAATGACGATATTAACTCCAATGTAGATCAATGGAGACATTGCCTTGGGACGATTAATCCAGCCGACATCGCTTCCAGAGGAGCAACTCCTCAAGAACTGATAGATACTCCAGGCTGGTTAGGTGGATCCGACTCCTTAAGTAAAGAAGAAGAAGAATGGCCTCCTCATCTTATGACGGCGGAGATTAGACAGGCCAAGGGAGCGGAGAAACTAACACAACAACTCAATCGCCCAGCTAGTCGTTTATGTTTACTGGAAAGAGACCGAAAACTGTCCGGAAACTATGGAAGGCAAGATACTCTTCCTACGACCACTTCCCTAATCCGACAAATATCTAGAAATAATTTTTTCTCTTTCCTTACTGTCCGTATCATATTATAAATACGTGGCTACAGTAAGATGAAATGTCCGTACTTCTTAAAGTACAATAAAGCCACTACTATATTCAAGTATTATTGGTAGGCAGAGTATTAGGAATGCAAAATTCAGATCCTCGTGTCTCGGCTAAACCAAGCTCTGGGTAGACCTTGGAAACGACTTGCCTCTTCACACTGACATTGCTTCGTGCGATATTGCTCTCCTACCTTATATTAAATAATATATAGTAGCGTGATGTCCATATAACAGTAGCGTAAAACGCAAATAAATCTGTTAAACCTTTTGACCATCTGTAATTCTAGTCGATTAAGATATCGTGGCACCCACCGATATACTTGAAAGACAAATTCTAGAATCAGTGGTTAACGTCCCCAGACAAGCTCTGGAATAAATCGGTGCCCATCTTAAATATTAATTTAATATTTAGTAAAATCTGTAAAATTCAGATCCTTTAAATTTATAGTCAATTAAGATATCGTAGCCTTTACCGATACTCTTAAAAGACAAATTTCATAGAATTAAGGATCCTATGTCCCCAGACCTGCTCTGGAATCAAATTGTGTCAATTTTAACATCAAATAATAAAATTCACGGGAATAAATTTAAATTCATATTTTTAAATGAATTTCATAAATTGTCATTTTGTACAATTTATAACATTCCCAAAATTCCATTAATTAATAGATCATGGGAGCGGAGATTCATCCTATTGAGTGTATTAGAGTGCGAGAATCTCCAACATATAGTCAATAGCCGATAAAAATAATAAAATCATGCATAAAGAGAATATTGACAATTAAAGAATTATTATTAAATAGCATCCCAGATCTGTATGCATGAGAATTACCCTAATTCTACCGCTAGCATTCCATAATGACACCTAGCAACACCCACGCTAGAATTAGAAGCAAGTTAAAAGAACAATAGAAAGCTTGTCCCATTGTATGGCATAGAGAATATAGCACACTGTTAGTATCCAAGGATACACAGTAATAACGTGACATTCTGGAAGGCACTGACTAACGGACAAATGGCCTGTATGTGTGCTGTTAGTGACAGTTGTGTGGAATTTGTGCGTTTATAGGTGAATGTTACTGCTAAAGTATGTTTACAGTAGCTAGTCGCAATTGTAAAAATAGCCCAACTCTCCTATAGAAAGAACCTAAGTGGATCCAAGCCTTTGGGACGGACAGTGGAGTGACTTGTGCCGGTTATCGTCGTCGTGCTGTTGCTACATGTTGGCGTAAACACCGCGACGACGGTACGTCGGCGCTGAGAATCCCACTGTCCGGGGGCAAAGAAAGGTAGGCAGCGACGCCCTCTCGCCTAAACATAAACTCATTATAATCTTAATAAACTCAGATAGCAGTTATGACGGAGTTGATAGAAGATGATCTTGGTATCAGGGAGCGATATACTCTACCTTTACAAGCATTTGTGGATAGCTTGATACGCGGTGAAGCCGATCCAACCATTACGGAGGACGATGGTCGTTATATCGAACCGCCGATGTCCCAAGAGCAACTTACGCGTGAATTGGACTATCGAAAATTAACCGCTCGCTATACGCATCGTAATGGTACGTATATGGACTTCCTAACTACCGGCCATCCTATCGATTTACATGATACGGACGATGTATACACCGAAAGGGAAATGGTACTATTTAAATATCATACCCAGCGGAGTCGTAACGATAAACCGAGAATAGATCACGAAAATTCTATTCGTAACAGACTGGGAAGACGAACCAATATGCCTAGAATCTGAGGAGATTCAGCCTATCGCGCCCGGAACAGCGACAACGATTACATCCTAGAATGGTATCAAGGTCCACAGTGTCTCACTGTGTACAATTATCGCCATGCCAACTATGTTTCTCGGCAACGTTGTCGGTTATGCGCATCGAAAGACCATGTTACGCCCATGGACACAAACATCCGCTGTTCCTATTTCCACGAACAACCAGCGATGGAAATTTATTGCGCATATTGCAGACTCAATAACTTGCATATTTTTGCGGTTTGCCCTCAATTTATGACTCAATGTCACCATTGTCAACTAAAGGGATACGCCAGTTTCGATTGCCCTTTTAATCACGATTTGGAAAGCGTAGATGAAATGATCACACTACGTTACATCAGAGCTTGGGAAGCGAACACTGATTTACATTGTGATTCGCGCCATCGCTATTATCCTGGACGCGCTTACGAAGGAGTTTATGCATTCCATCCTTATCTATTCGCTTCTGTCGAACAGAAATCACGCATATCGAGTTACGAACTACTGAAGCGCGTCGGAGAATGTATTTCAACCAAATTCGTACGCAAATTTCTCAGGAGTGTTAATCCTAGCGACATTCATTCCTATAACTTAATCAATTTTATCCGTCAAGATCCGGGCTATGGAGACTTATTTGTTAACTAACACCCGAGTTACAGGAAGTATATCGACGGCCTTACGAATACCGAGCCCGCAAACGCGAGTTGGAAAGAACCATTAAACCCAGGAAGTTTTTAACTGCCTATGGTCCACCTACGGCTCTCGTTCAGACCACTCGTAAAGGACCCGTAAGAGCGGCTATCCTAAAACGCGCTCTAAAGGCCGTTAGACCCCTCTTCTCCGACGTTGATGTCAACCAACCCGGCACTTCGACCGGTGGATACACCGACCATAATCCTATACCCTCTGATGCAATCATATTGCACCCTTCACCCAGGAGTTATAGCCCTCCTTGTAAAGTGGCTCGCCCCAAAGAGAAAAGGACTCTGGCTAGCTTTAAGAAACTGCGTAAACACCGTCCGCGCAAGAAAGACTAACTGTTTAGAGTATTTACGTATATTAGAAACTGTGATTTTGTATATTTTATAGACTCAAATCCCATTTTCTGGGAGCGGTGTAAAAGCTTCTGTGGGATATAACTGGCCCTTTTGCTTTGCAATCCAGTTTCCCCCCAGGCGCTGGAATACTCTAAAAAGCTCTCTAACTCGAATGATGCAAAGCGACCGGCTGATTGGCTGATTTGCTGTACGAGGGGCTTTTTGCTATGTTCTATCGGCCAACCAGAGCTATAGCAGCAGAGTATGCAACCAGGACAACTGAGCGGAGTGACTCATTTTGTGTGTTGGCCAAGGGTTGCAAAATTCCTGATAGTTCGGCATTTAGATATTCGTGGAACTTGTGGAATCTGGTGTTCTGCCAATGAGAGCTATTCCTCTCTGTGTAAAAAGATACCTGCAACGGTGTTAGGGACAGTAGCTGTTTTTTCTTGATACTGTTGTGTTGTTATTCCTCCTAGGCCAGGAACACCGGCTCTAGAATCAATTCGTTTTCATACTTTAGAAGAAACATTAGTAGGCTTAAGATTATAGAGCGTATAACTGTTATCTTGTCACATCTTGTCATATCATATCTTAACCTACCGTCTTAATGCTGTTTACTGTTGTGTTTTGGTTGAATATTATTTGGAGAACATATATAAAGAACCCAAATTTCCCAATTTTCTTGATACACTACAGGTTAGAGAGACGGGTTATATATAGCGATTGCGACTTATATTATTGTGGTTTGTAGTGAATTTAATGCTATTTGATAAGCACTACATTGGTCCGTTGCTGCTCTCTTTATATATGATAAAATTCATTGACGGTCGGCAAATTAGTGAGCAGTATTGTGTGTTACCGGTAGTGTGCATGATTGTGACTGATAACTAAGCATTTCCTAAAGAATGCGCCTCATACGCGAATCATAAGCCTTACCGACTTACCGTTGTGATTAGTGTAAGTCATATCTCTGTTTACTTAGATAGAGCGCCACGTCCTAAAGGAACTGTTAATATTTCCCGAAAGTGAATAATATTAGTCAGGAATTATTTATTAACGATCAATCGAATAATACAGTAGGCTTCACTGCAATAATAATCTAAGCCCTCAGAATCCAGCCCCCCGGGTATATCCAGCGGGTGAATGGACGCGCACTAGGCTGGCTTCTGCTAATGTTGTGTTTATTGGTATAAAATATTTGTCATCTTCTAAAGTATATTTATAAACCAAAAGACATATAAATTTTGGCAGGTTAAACTGCTAAAGGTCTTCAAAAGCGCGTACAGAATACATTTTCAGTATAAAAACTTGCTAAAATATATTTTGTTGAGCAACAAAATTTGATTTTGGATGGAATTTGGGCAAAAAAATTCAATTTTAAAAAACATCCCATTCGAATCAGAATTTCACGAGAATCACAAATCTGCAAACAGTTTTTCCACATCTCGTTTCGTTTTCGAGATAACTTATATGAAGTAGTGGTTGTCCCCCCATACCGCGGTAGGCCCGCATATTTTAATAATAATGCATGAGTATTTGATTAATTAATATTAATTAATTAGCGCTGGTTCAACCCCCGGTGACGCGCTTTCTCAATTTTCCACTTCTGAACCCTTCCCATAATATTACAACTTTAATTAATATTGGCCATTCAGATGACTCAGGACATTACTGTGACTCTATCATAAATAATGAGTTTAGCCCACCCATGGACATTGTTTCTATCAGAGTTTTCTTTATGAATCCAGACTAATCAGGGGGTGTGGGGGGGGGGGGGGGGGGGGGGTGGGGCAGTGATTGAATTATTAATAATAAATTATATTTATAATTCAATTTGAGAACTTTCCTAGATAATAATTACCCAATATGTTACGTTTACAAATGCGCACGCTTGGTACGCGCATATTTACTTAGGAAAACTTACACTTGTCCCACTTGTGTTTATTGTTAGAGATTTTTAAAGTGATTTTTGGATTCAGCGCCTTTACCAACTCTTAGCATTCTACTAGCTGTAGTTGACAATAATTTAGTTGTTCGCTATAGAAAGGAAGCGCAATATTTTATCAAATTAAATCGAATTTTCCCGGGAATGTTATTTTCGTGATAAGCGAGTGTTAAAAACTCATTCAGAGCTCATTTTAAAGGAAATTTTTAATATAAAAAACTTTGTAATTAAAACTAACTTACTATAGGCCTACTATTTTATTGCACATATTACTTAATAATTACAAATTACTTATTACGTATTAAATAACTAATCCTATATTCCATGGCACTACGACTAATCTCTTTCAACCCTTGTAATATTTTATAAATTTTGAGCTCCAGATAAAACTAAATATGTTCCGTGTCCATTTAGGGGCTCCGTCCTACGAGTACGCCCGTATACACTGTGACCAACGTAGTTTCAACGAGTACAAGTCTCTGGGACTGGTCTTTTATACTTGGGCTGTTTCCTCGCTCCGGGTTTTGGCCAGGACGTGTGATCTCTCGACTCCTTCTCCTTGCTTTCCGCAGCCGCTTTCCACTCGGCAGCCCGAGAGTCTCCCTTCCCCTGTGGGAGGAGTCGTCCGGATAGACTCTTCCCTACATTCCGTTTACTAGGACTCTGTGGATTCTCTGGAAGCAACATCGACTATACGTAATCGCGGAAGACATTAGGAAGGGCGTTCCACAAATCTGGAGGATTTGGGGTTACAGGTTCATTATAAAAACCTGTTCTAACAGAAACGCCTTCGTGTTCGGTGGTTTTTTCGGGCTCACGATTGAGAGTTGTCACAAATTGATTATGGTAGCGATATCAATATAATTAGACTAAAGACAAGTTACAATACGTTTCCCCTAACAAAAAACACAATTAACAGACTTGAGTCCTTACATAATTAATTAGTCAGTCGGTCATGTGCTTGTTATACTGTGTTGCCACACCCCCCCCCCCCCCCCCGGTACCATATTTCAGTTAAATATAATCGATGATCAAATACCGTATTGAACTAAATGAAATATAGAGCAAATCAATACACAAAAAAGGAATAAGGGTAAAATAAATCAATCCAGTGAGCGGCCCTTCGTTGAAGGTATACTAGCGCCATCCCGTTCATTGTATCAGACCAGAAAGTTGAACCTGCCTGCATGTATTTTCAGCACAATCAGTAAAAGGTCACAATATACGGCACTATATGCTATATACGGCACTACACAACACTATATATACAGTAAGGACGCCGAAAGCTGTGACAAAGTTCGCGTCCTGCGCGACGCCACCACGGACGTGTTATTATTCTGCAGCTACATTTAGATCCCCGTATGTCAGTATGTACCGGGACCGGTGTGCGTACTGCAGTAGCCTACTGCAGTACTGTCAGTACCCCACTGCCCCATGTACACTACATCTAACTTCTACAGTCTGACAGTTCTATCTGACTGCTGGAGTGTACTGCTCTAATACAATACACTAGGACTACTGCACTAGGCCTCCAGCAAGGCCTATCCGAGTCCGCCTATCAACCGTACTCATTACAGCATTACTGAAATTGCTGAACTGGGGTAATCAGGTAATTGGATGCTCAAGTTTTGGTACTGTAGGCTTACCGGTACCGTACAGCCGTAGGCATACTACAGTTTTGAATTAGTTTTGTTCCTGGGCTACAGTTTCAGGGTTTTTATTAATTTAGGGTTAGCAGCATGAGCATACTGGCTGACTGGTATACAGTTAGTACATCTTCTGATCATAGCAGGGTTCAGGCCACGCCACATACCAATGTCAATGTCCAATAGGCCTACCACTGTACCAGCCCAGCCTGCCAGCTTACAGGCTTTATGACATATGACTGTAGGCCTATGCTGCTATGAGTTGAGCCTGTACTGTACTCGTACAGTCGTACTTCTGTAGGGCCTACTTTACTTTGCATTGCACTGTTTTGAAATTCCCGTACAATCTGACAATAGCTGAATAGACTGATAGGGTAGGCCTACAACCCACGTACTGACTGACGTACCGAGAAGCGAGAACCAAGGTATAGGTCCTGACGTGCTGACGACTGTACTGTATGCTGTACCGGGACCGTACTCGTACCAGATTATTGGATTGCCGTAAGTCCAGACTACCAGCTGCGGCTGCTAGGCCAGTAGGCTACCTCAGTCCTCAGTACACTAATCTGCTAATTTTAATTGTAAAATACTGAAATATGAGGGATAAGTGGAAGAAAAAACGAATGCGAAGGCTGAAACGGCAAAGGAGAAAGATGAGGAAATAGAGAGACTGTCAAGACTGTTCGAGATTATAATTGACCAGCGTTTGTTTCGGTGACTCGGTTAACAGGACATTATAATGCTTGAATGCTGATTAACTCGATACATTTGATGATTTTTGTGGGTGTAGTTGCTTTTGCATTTACTCATTTAGGTGGTGGCTTGATCAGTTGATTATGTAAAGTAGCAGACCACAGGCCCTCGCCTCGTTGACGCCCTGACGGTGGACCACAACCAGTCCAGCAGTCATCGATAATTAAATCGAAACTCCAATATATGGTACATTCTCTTAATGGTCAGATGGTTCCATGAATCCTGTGTTTTTAGTAGGCCTATATATTATTATATTTGTATAGCATTTATTTTGTTACTTATTATAATATAATTATGCTACTATTACAGATTAATACTAATACTTATTTTCTCATTACATTTTCATCCGGTTTTGGTATATATGGAAAAACTAATTGCATATATTAATTAGCAACCTCCGAACGCCTATATCTTAGCTGTTTTTTAATGGAATTCTGATGTATTGAAATTTTTGGTATTCCCATCGGTGCCAACAATCCCCAAAAAAACCGTTACCGGTACCTTACTGGCGGGCTGGTGTGAGTAAATATTTCAAGCTCATCCTTGGTTTGTAAAAGAGTCAGAAACAGTAAATACAACGCTGACTCACCATACAAAAAGTAGGATGCTAAATTATTTCATCAAATTTGAACTATATCAGATTGGCAATGACAATTGATAATGTCCCAAAATTCTGCTAAATTATTTAGATTATGATTTAGAGGATTACATGCAGACATGACCTGATCAGGTACGAAACGCCAGCCTGCCAGCGCTTAATCTCGCCTAACAAATTAGTAGTTATTAATAACTAGCCTATAATAACGAACAAAAGTTAAAGAACAATAGTTCCGATTCTGGTAGGTATTAATTAATTCCAAATAATAATAATCAACGGACAAAATTCCAACAGAACAACATAAATAAAATAAAATTTAAATCCTATTGAAATTGCAATGAAACTGCCACCAGTACCTTACCTACGCGAAATGAATATTAGCTTCGTTGAATAACTTCAACAAACTGAGAAAATCGTCGATAGACATTGTCCGTGGACGAACGAGACACAACCCGTGGCTGTCTAACAATCCGTCCACAGTGTCTCGCATACTGAAGTCAGAGGGCAACTCAATCTCCTTTATCGAGCAGTAAACCCGGTAGTTTGATTCCATCAGCTGTAAAGTTTTACTGCTGGTAAAGGAAGCTCTCAAACTCTTGTTCTTCCGGGAGAAAGCAATCCGGAGCATTCCGTCCCACTCCCGGAAATTAATCGGGGGCGGGGGATTCCTGGGTTCCAGACGGACCACGCTCGAATCCACCTTAGGTGGCGGTCGGAAGTTATTCCGTCCGATCTTCATGAGGTGGTCGACTCTCGCTAACAGCTGCGTGTTTACAGAGAGTCGGCAGTATAGTTTATCTCCGGGCTTCGCTGTCAAACGTTGAGCGAATTCCCGTTGAAACATAATTATGGCGCATCGAAATATCGGTCGATGGAGTAGCAGTTTAAACACCAAAGGGGATGAGATTTGGTAGGGAATGTTCGCGACGCAAATATCGAAATAAGGCAGTTCAGACTTGAGAACATCCCCGACAATCACATCCAACTTGGATTTATACGGCGTTCCCATCACCCGCTTGCGTAACTCAGCCACGAGACGTTCATCCTTCTCGCATCCAACCACACGTTTAACTTTATCCAGGAGTTTAATCGTTAAGTTTCCTGTCCCCGGCCCAATCTCGAGACAAACATCCGTTGATCGTAGCGCAGCTTTATCTATCATAGAATTCACTATCAGAGGATTTTTAAGGATGTGTTGGCCTAACTCTTTGTTAAACTTAAGTCCCTGTCTACCGACATCTTCCCTTGAGTCCGATGATTTATGTTTTCTTTTGTCTTTCGGCATGTTATACAGTCTGACAGTACAGCAGTATGAAGTTAAATGAAACAACTTCTGAATACAGGAATATAATTTTATACTAAACTACTAAATACAGTACAGTCAGACAGTACTGCAGTAATAGCCAATTGAAATAAATAAAACAGTACAGCTACTACTACTAGGATCGGCATGCTGCATTGCAGCTGCATTTTTAAGAATGCTGTGCCGGCTTGTCAACAAAATTGCACCGCCACAACTCCCTATCACCCATGACATTTGCTAGATCATCCGCATCTTTAAGGCCAGTGTCCTTTAAGATGCGTCTCAAGAAAGTCATGGGCTGTCCACCATGCTTATTCACTCCATGAGGCTGCCAAAGTACAAGATTATGCAGTGGCTGGTCCTCACGGCGAAAGCAATGTCCTGCAAAGCGGAGGCGATTACAGCAGTACAGCGATGACAGTACAGCAGTATCGTAATAATTAAATACTGTATAACCCTGACTGCCTGATCTGATGATCAGCTGATACCATTCACGCCAGGTGGCTATCAAACACTGTAAAATATGCTAAATGCTATGTAAATGCTATGCTAAATGTGTACTAAATACAATTTGTATTAAATAACAGGTCATGCAGCGAGTGGATTACTGAAATTAGTGGAGGACGATCTTTCCCTATTTATGGCACATTATTTTCATAATCTTTCAGAAACTTCTTTTATGCTACTTTTGTTAGGTGGATAAGATGTCTAGGATTCATAGAAATGTAATAAAATGTATTTCTGAAATTTTTATCTTGTAGTTGCCAAGGTAACAGGGTGCAAATTTCAAACTTTGCGCGCCTGTATTTCAAGGCGACAATGGATTATTTTCTTGAGATTTGGTAGGCGATTAAAGGAAATAAAATACTATCAAAATATTTAACGTTTTAATTTGTTTATATTCCCGTTGCCATAGAAATAAGTATAATGAAAAATTGTCTACCAATTCTCTAAAACACCATTTTTATTCGGTTTGTCAGTTTAAATAATAAGTTAAAATTGCCAACATTTTATTTTATAATTCGTCAATTGTGAATCATATTTCTAAAAGTCAATATTTGCCAATAAACTAAACTGTCCAATCAGACCTGTGATAACATGATTTTGACATTCCAGAATATTAAATTTCTGTTAGCAATTATTTGAAATAAAGGTTGAAAATTATATAAGTAGTAAATAGTAGCCCTTATACAGTATCTGGCGGTCATAATGGGAAATTATCGTAATTCCCGTCACCATGGAAACGGGATTGAAAAAATATTTTAAATGTAAAATATTTTGATAGACTTTTATTTCCTTTACTCGTATACCAAATCTAAAGAACAGAATCCCTTGTCGTCTTGAATTACAGGCGCGCGAAATTTGAACCCTGTTACCTTGGCAACTACAAGATTAAATTTTCAGAAAGACATTTTATTACATTACTATGAATCCTAGTCATCATATCCCCCTAACCAAAGTAAGGCCTAGCACATACGAAGATTACGTATTTGTAAGGTTCCTTTGAATTTATTATTAGCAATAAATAATTATTCACGCCAAATGTGAAGAATAATACCAGGTTTTCACTTTTCGGTCAAATTTTTATTTAAATTTGATACAGTAGGTAGGACCTATGAAGAATATAGCGCATATTTATATCTTTTATTATAGGCCTAACTTGTACAGATACTAATTCGTTTATTGTTTTGGTTAGATTCAGCCCTTCATGTTTTTAGTGACAACATATGGTTCATAAAAACAATTAGGGGGTTAACTGCAAAGTGAAATATAACAGCAGAAAGTTTAAAATCGAGTTATATTGGTGTTGTAAGGGTCTAAGTAAAACACATTCCTTTTTATCATATGGCCAGTTCGTGTATTAACACAATTTTTAATATATATTTATATCACTGAAGACGTGTGTTAATAGACGAAATGGCCATATGATAAAAAGGAATGTGTTTTACTTAGAATCGTGGCTTAGACCCTGTACGCGCTTTTGAAGACCTTTAGCAGTTTAACCTGCCAAAATTTATATGTCTTTTGGTTTATAAATAGACTTTAGAAGTTGACAAATATTTAATACCAATAAACACAACATTAGCAGAAGCCAACCTAGTGCGCGTCCATTCACCCGCTGGATATACCCGGGAGACTGGATTCTGAGGGCTTAGATTATTATTGCAGTGTAAGCTTACTGTATTATTCGATTGATCGTTAATAAATAATTTCTGACTAATATTATTCACTTTCGGGAAATATTAACAGTTCCTTTAGGACGTGGCGCTCTATCTAGGTAAACAGAGATATGACTTATACTAATCACAACGGCAAGTCGGTAAGGCTTATGATTCACGTATGAGGCGCATTCTTTAGGAAATGCTTAGTTATCAGTCACAATCAGGCACACTACCGGTAACACACAATACTGCTCACTAATTTGCCGACCGTCAATGAATTTTATCATATATAAAGAGAACAGCAACTGACTCATGTAGTGCTTATCAAATAGCATTAAATTCACTACAAACCACAATAATATAAGTCGCAATCGCTATATATAACCCGTCTCTCTAACCTGTAGTGTATCAAGAAAATTGGGAAATTTGGGTTCTTTATAAATGTTCTCCAAATAATATTCAACCAACTGATACAAAATATGACAACAGTAAAAAGCATTAAGACGGTAGGTTAAGATATGATATGTTATGAATTGAACTGATATGGACCGATAACAGTTATACGCTCTATAATCTTAAGCCTACTAATGTTTCTTCTAAAGTATGAAAACGAGTTGACTCTAGAGCCGGTGTTCCTGGCCTAGATAGAAACAACACAACAGTATCAAGAAAAAACAGTAAGACTGAACACTCCTAGCATGATCTGCCAAAAAGCTCCACATCGACAGAAAAAATCGCTCTGATTGGCTGTTAAGCTAAACAAAGAACCATGTGTCCAATGGCCATTTCCATGTCAGCAACCAGCTGTTAGATGTCGTAATCTGAATCATCAAGGCTAAGCTGTGCAAGGGTATTTGGTGCATTGCGGGTTTTTTGCCTTACCATGTCCTCCAAAGCACGTATATAGAAGAATGACTTTTATGTCCGTTAAAACACCTATAACGGTACCTTGCGGGCGAGGGGAACTGAGTATATCCGCAAAAGCTTTTACACCGCTCCCAGAAAATGGGATTCAAGTTTATAAATATACAAAAATCACAGTTTCTAATATATGTAAATACTCTAAACAGTTAGTCTTTCTTGCGCGGACGGCGTTTACGCAGTTTTTTAAAGCTAGCCAGAGTCTTTTTCTCTTTGGGGCGAGCCACTTTACAAGGAGGGCTATAACTCCTGGGTGAAGGGTGCAATATTATTGCATCAGAGGGTGTAGGATTATGGTCGGTGTATCCGCCAGTCGAAGTACCGGGTTGATTGACATCAACGTCGGGGGAGAGGGGTCTAACGGCTTTGAGAGCTCGTTTTAAGACAGCCGCTCTTACGGGTCCTTTACGAGTGGTCTGAACGAGGGCCGTGGGTGGACCATAGGCAGTTAGAAACCTCCGGGGTTTAATGGTTCTTTCCAACTCGCGTTCGCGGGCTTGGTATTCGTAAGGCCGTCGATATACTTCCTGTAACTCGGGGTGTGAGTTAACAAACAAGTCTCCATAGTCCGGATCCTGACGGATATAATTGATTAAGTTATAGGAATGAAGGTCGCTAGGATTAACACTCCTGAGAAATTTGCGTACGAATTTGGTTGAAATACATTCTCCGACGCGCTTCAGTAGCTCGTAACTCGATATGCGTGATTTCTGTTCGACCGAAGCGAATAGATAAGGATGGAACGCATAAACTCCTTCGTAAGCGCGTCCAGGATAATAGCGATGGCGCGAATCACAATGTAAATCAGCGTTCGCTTCCCAAGCTCTGATGTAACGTAGTGTGATCATTTCATCTACGCTTTCCAAATCGCGATTAAAAGGGCAATCGAAACTGGCGTGTCCCTTTAGTTGACAATGGTGACATTGAGTCATAAATTGAGGGCAAACCGCAAAAATATGCAAGTTATTGAGTCTGCAATATGCGCAATAAATTTCCATAGTCGGTTGTTCTTGGAAATAGGAACAGCGGACGTTGGTGTCCATGGGCGTATCATGGTCTCTCGATGCACATAACCGACAACGTGGCCTAGAAACATAGTTGGCATGTCGATAATCGTACGCAGTGAGACACTGTGGACCTTGATACCATTCTATGATGTAATCGTTGTCGCTGTTCCGGGGCGCGATAGGCTGAATCTCCTCAGATTCTAGACATATTGGTTCGTCTTCCAAGTGCATAGCTGAGGTGGGCGTGTCTGTCTCTTCAGGTGGACCTATTGTCTGAATTTCCACGACAGAATAACCTGTGGGGATTCGATGTCTTTGTATAACAGAGGAGTGCAAGTTCGATATACAAATCTCTTGGAAAATGGCGAATCCAGCGCTATCCAACTTCTCTGCAGCTGAGTTTCTTAGGCTGAGCTTGGTCAAAGCGCGGTCTTTAAATTGGCTATCCACGTTGCGGAATGGGGTTAAAAATCGCCGGAAACATTTGAAACGGATGAATTTATTATGTTCATCTAGCTTAGCGAGTTTGGTCCCAAGTATTAATGGATGGGCGCGTATAGTACGACTGCACACATCGGCTAGCCAACCGGCAAGTGCGGTGTTTTCAAAGATCGTGTATATAGCTAAGTAGGGACGGAGTGGAACACTCATGAAGCTATACACGGCGCCAGGTGCGGTCAATGGTCCATCAAAGTATAATCGAGAATAATGGTCTCCGTATACTTGTTGATAGTTAATGGGATTTCCGACTTTGAAATTCCATCCGTATTCCTGAAAGGCAAGATGTCCGATGGAAGTTCATTGCACCTTTGTAATGTTGCTAGACGTATTAGCATACATGGTGCGGAAGAAACCTCAACCTTCTGCCCAGGGAGCAATCAGCTGAGTATCAACGAAAGGGTATGGAATGTTCTCCATATTCCCGTTGTATGCCTAATATGTCTTCCATTGATGGTAGTGGTAGAGAGCAGGGGAAGACCTATGTCGTATTCAGAAATATTCAGAAATACGATCTCAGTTCTCAGTTGGAGGATTCAATCGTTCGAAGACTATCTCCAAATGAATTTATCCTTAGTGCGAGGAGATAAACACCAGTTCAAGGATATGTTTGTCTCAGTTGTTCTACATAAGATTTATATCTCCAATCATTGAGGGAGGTGAACAACCAGATTTATGACACATAATGGTACCAGTTGTTCACAAACTATCCTCGTGTCCTTTCAGTCCTTGTTTGTATCACGGTTGCGGACTTAAGGAAATTATTGGTGGTTGACTTTCTAATCAACAACGAGAGGGTGGAAGTTGATATCATAAATATCAACAGAATGTGGAATGTGACATGGACAAGAGGTGCGGACACCAATATGAGCATACAAATAAACAGTAAGGGGTGGGGGGATTTATTAGGAGGCGGTATGATCCATACCACGATACGGCAATGATTGGTCGATCGTCTCCCAAAGCTCCGAGCACATTGGGAAGAGAAGGTGGGACGAAGTATGTTGTATTTTCAATAGCGATGTATAGAGGGATAAAGGGAGTAAAGAGGAGGGAGGATATATGGTAGTACCCATAAGATACCACAATGGACATGTTTCCGTCACATCATCATTCATTCTTGCTCTTTAATTGTGACACTGATCACAATAATTACAGGAAAACGATGAAGGAAGAGAAATTACAGCCTCCCGAAGGAGACCGCCCGCGAGCACCCGTGCCCCGGGGAAAAACTATTCACATCATGGACCCTGGACATTAACCCATGTCTCTTCTTCAGTGTTCTCTTCTATTTGTCTTTTCAAGCTTTCTTCCACGTTCTATCTTTCGAGTTGTTTTCAAATAGAATTCTCGTGTTCCATTCTCGGTTTATCATTACGACTCCGCTGGGTATGATATTTAAATAGAACCATTTCCCTCTCTATATCTACATCGTCCGTGTCATGTAAATCGATAGGATGGCCGGTATTTAGGAAGTCCATATACGTACCATTACGATTCGTATAGCGAGTGGTGAATTTTCGATAGTCCAATTCACGCGCAAGTTGCTCTTGGGACATCGGCGGTTCGATATAACGACCATCGTCCTCCATAATGGTTGGATCGGCTTCACCGCGTATTAAGCTATCCACAAATGCTTGTAAAGGTAGAGTATATCGCTCCCTAATACCAAGATCATCTTTATCAACTCCGTCATATCTGCTATCTGAGTTTATTAATATCAAAATAAGTTTATATTATAGGCGAGCGGGCGTCGCTGCCTACTTCTCTTTGCCCCCGGACAGTGGGATTCTCAGCGCCGATGTACCGTCGTCGCGGTGTTTACGCCAACATGTAGCAACAGCACGACAACGATAACCGGCACAAGTCACTCCACTGTCCGTCCCAAAGGCTTGGATCCACTTAGGTTCTTTCTATAGGAGAGTTGGGCTACTTTTACAATTGCGACTAGCTACTGTAAACATACTTTAGCAGTAACATTCACCTATAAACGCACAAATTCCACACAACTGTCACCAATTGTACACATACAGGCCATTTGTCCGTTAGTCAGTGCCTTCCAGAATGTCACGTTATTACTGTGTATCCTTGGATACTAACAGTGTGCTATGTATTCTCTATGCTATGTAATAGGACAAGCTTTCTATTGTTCTCTTAACTTGCTTCTAATTCTAGCGTGGGTGTTGCTATGGTGACATTATGGAATGCTAGCGGTAGAATTAGGGTAATTCTCATGCATACAGATCTGGGATGCTATTTAATAATAATTCTTTAATTGTCAATATCCTCTTTATGCATGATTTTATTAATTTTATCGGCTATTGACTATATGTTGGAGATTCTCGCACTCTAATACACTCAATAGGATGAATCTCCGCTCCCATGATCTATTAATTAATGGAATTTTTGGGAATGTTATAAATTGCACAAAACGACAATTTATGAAATTCATTTAAATATGAATTTAAATTTATTCCCATGAATTTTATTATTTGATGTTAAAATTGACACAATTTTTATTCCAGAGCATGTCTGGGGACATAGGATCCTTAATTCTATGAAATTTGTCTTTTAAGAGTATCGGTAAGTGCTACGATATCTTAATCGACTAGAATTTAAAGGATCTGAATTTTACAGATTTTACTAAATATTAAATTAATATTTAAGATGGGCACCGATTTATTCCAGAACTTGTCTGGGGACGTTAACCACTGATTCTAGAATTTGTCTTTCAAGTATATCGGTGGGTGCCGCGATATCTTAATCGACTAGAATTACAGATGGTCAAAAGGTTTAACAGATTGATTTGTGTTTTACGCTACTGTTAGAGGGACATCACGCTACTATATGTATTATTTAATATAAGGTAGAAGAGCAATATCGCACGAAGCAATGTCAGTGTGAAGAGGCAAGTCGTTTCCAAGGTCCACCCAGAGCTTGGTTTAGCCGAGACACGAGGATCTGAATTTTGCATTCCTAATACTCTGCCTACCAATAATACTTGAATATAGTAGTGGCTTTATTGTACTTTAAGAAGTACGGACATTTCATCTTACTGTAGTCACGTATTTATAATATGATACGGACAGTAAGGAAAGAGAAAAATAATTATTTTCTCGCCGTCGCACTAAATATATATTATAAGTAATTACGTACGTAATAAATACTAATATATTGCACTAATCTACTAAATAATCACTAAAATAACATTCTACTAAATAAAATTGAATAAAAACGATTATAATAAAGTACATAATAAAGTTCGCATATAAAAATATAATAAAATAGATAAAATAATATAGTCATACACCCACTCCAGACGTATCATGTTGGGGAGTCCCTAGATGTTTGAGGAATTAGGGAGGTGGTCGTGGGAAGAGTGTCTTGCCTTCCATAGTTTCCAGAGAGTTCTCTGTCTCTTTCCAGTAAACATAAACGACCAACTGGGCGATTGAGTTGTTGCGTCTCAAAGATTATGCCTGGCTTCTTGAAGTTACGCCGCATGACAATGAGTTCTACTGAGCGTACTATACCATCATCCGAGATGTGGGTCTCGATGATACGACCTGTCTGCCACCGTTTACGTGGGAGGTCTGGATCTACAATAAGCACCATATCTCCGGCGCTGACGTTTTCTTGCTGCGCAAACCACTTAGTTCGAAGTTGTAGCGTGGGCAGATAATGTTTCTCGAAATGGTCAGCGAAACAACGGGATAGCAACTGCATAAGTTGCCAAGTTCGACGGCAGTATTCGTCTCCGTCGGCAATCTCCGATCGTGGGAGCATGGCTACAGGTTTCTTCAGTAGGAAGTGTGCAGGTGTTAGCGCTTCCAGGGAATCGGGACTCGATGAGACTGGCATAAGCGGTCTTTCGTTGAGATAGGCAGCTATTTCCTCCATTAACGTCCGCAAAAGTTCGTCGGTGAGATACGCGCGGCATGGCACTATAAAGTGAAATGCGGTTTTGACACTTCGAATTAATCTCTCCCAACTTCCTCCCCACCAAGGGGCGTCGGCGGCGTTGAAGGTCCAGCTAGACGCTGTTATCCTTAGCTGGTCGTCCACCTGTCTTTGGTTCCAGTCCTTCACGTAAGCCTGTATTTCGTTGTTGGCACCAATGAAGTTCGTTCCCTTATCCGATCTCATGGTATTACTCGTCCCGAAGCGAGCGATCTGTCGTCGTAGACTTAAGACAAAGCTGTTGGTAGATAGATCGTTCACCATATCGAGATGGATGGCTCTACAAGTCATGCACACGAAGATGACACACCATCTCTTGACTATAGTCCTAGCACGATATACTTCAATAGGGCCAAATAAATCTACACCAGTATTAGTAAAAGGTGGTTCATAGAAGCTTACTCGTTCCCTAGGTAATTCTGCCTCTCGCTGTGTTAAAGGCCTACTGAATGCTTTCCTACAGGGTATGCAGTTCCTAAGAACTTGGTTCAGAGCTCTACGGGGTTTATCAAAATAATAGCGTGTTCGAATTTCGCTAAGAACTCGTTCTCTACCAGCATGATAAAGTTTACTGTGAACATCTACAATCATCTTGATTTGTACTTCAAGATTTCTAATGAGTATGGGGAATTTAGTGTCAAAGGATAATGGCGCATTGGTGAGCCTTCCTCCAACACGTATTAACCCATCTATCATTGTGCTAGAGAATCGATCCCTTAAGCGCATCTGCGGATTTCTCAACAACAGGAAATACTTATCGGAATCCTCATAGCATTGCAGGAGTCTCAGTATCTGCTTATTGGTTTCTTCATGCTCCTGGTAACTAATTTTCTCCTTTAGAAACCGGTCGGATGTTTTATATTTGGGTAAATTTTTAATTACATGAACTTGCGCAGATGTCAATGGAGCGGTATCACTAATGGTCTTCGTCCTGGAGTAGTGATGATGAAAACATCTCCTTAAATACGTGACGGCTTTACAGAGCCGATTCCAGGAACTGTAGTGATGCATTGCTCTCTGCAGCAGGGGTGAGATTCCTTGCGAGATGTCTGGTATTCCAGATATCCAGTCTCTATCTCTAATTTCCACAACAGCCTTATTTGTGTTGAGGGATTGTGGATCCGAAGCATCATTCCCGGAAGTATGTAATACAGATAGATCGATAGTCGGTTTAAATAACTTCGATTTACTCGCCCGGGTTTTAGGTTTGACTGTCTCCGCTCCCTTGGCTTGTCTAATCTCCGCCGTAGTAAGGTGAGGAGGCCATTCATCCTCTTCCTTGCTCAGGAAGTCGGGGAAGCCAACCAGTCTGGAGTATCTATCAGTTCCTGTGGAGTTGCTCCCCGGGAGGCGATATCGACTGGATTAATCGTACCAGGGCAATGTCTCCATTGATCTATCTTTGTGCGACTAAGAATAATAGCTACTCTGTTAGTAACAAAAACGCTGAACTGACAGACTTCATTGGTTAGATACTCCAACACGAGTAAAGCGTCGGTCCAATAAACCGTTTTCTCCAGTGGATAGTCAATTTGTTCCGTTACGTTCCGGCCGATGGCTGTAGCGTATAAAGCCGCCTTTAACTCCGCTCGAGGAACCTTTAACTTGTTGTTAATCAATGCCTTAGAGGTAACCAAGGCGACTTTGATTCCATCCAGAGTTTCGACTCCCAGATATGCTACTATACCTATTCCCATGTCGCTGGCGTCTCCAAACACATGGAGTTGATAGGAATACGTAGGAAGAACATGGCCAAAATATGCACGGGAAATTATAAAGTTCTCGATGGCAGGTAGAGAATCTTCCCATTTCATCCATTTCTTTAACAGTTCTCCCTTAAGCGGATCGTCCCATGAGTGGTTTTCAAGCCACATTTGTTGTACTAAACTCCGAGCAATCAATATAACTGGGCTAATAAATCCCAATGGGTCGAAATAAGTGCTCAGGATACTTAAACAAATCCGTTTGGTCCGAACTGGATTATCTCGCTGTTTTAACTGAAAAAACAGGATGTCTCTTTCAGTGTCCCACTTCAAGCCAAGCGTCTTGGTTTCAGGAAGATCGTCTTTTATTAAGTCTAGGTCTTTCGTTCCTCGGTCTTCTACCGGTATCGCTTCCAGAAACTCACGGGAGTTGCTGGTGAATTTCGTCAGTCGAAATCCACCTCTTTTCAAACACTCTACCGTTCCTTTCGCGACATCTATGGCTTCTTCTACTGATGGAAGGGACCTTAAATTGTCGTCCATGTATATATTCCGCTTGATGTTGTCTATCACCTCTTTTGAGAAGGAGTCTCGGTTGTCATTCGCAGTGGTTTGCACCACGGAGCAGGCGTTGGAAGGGCTTGATATGATTCCAAAAGCCTGGATGGTCATCCAGTACTCTACCGGTTTCTGATTGAGGTCTCCTTCAGGCCACCATAGAAATCTCAGGCTGTCTCTATCTCTATCCAGCGCCTTGACTTGTAAGAACATTCCTTCTATATCGGAGGCGAACGCGATGGAATATTGTCTTAATCTTAAAAGTATTCCCAACAAAGATTGGAGTAAGTTGGGTCCTGGTAACAACTCGGAATTGAGGGATTGGCCCATATATAGGGCGGAGCCATCGAATACGACTCGTACTTCGTGGGGTTTACCGGGTTTGGGAACGTAATGATGTGTTAAGTAATACGTTCTCTCAGTCACTGGTGTTCCTTCCGGTACTCGCTCCGCGTATCCCTTTGTTATAAATTTCTTCAGCTGAGTTTGGTACATTTCTTTAGCTGAAGCATTAGCCGTAAGGCGTCGATGTAATTGAGCGATTCTTTTCTCTGCCAAGGGTCTGTTATTTATAAATCTAGGTTCTCGTTTTCGAAATGGTAGGCCGATTTCATATCTACCTTGGTCCTTTAAAAAACGTGTAGTTGTTTCCTGGATTTGCTTGGCTCTTTCTTCTTCTATCGATAGGGCCTTATCATATGAATTGGGCTCTACCAGTTCTTGAGTAAAGAATCGTACGGCTAGTTCGTCCCGAGTTCTAGCGTTGTAGCGCTCTATCTCATCGTTTAGTTCGTCATTGTAAGCGATGGGTTCCGATGGGCGAATCCGTTGACATAGGTTCACCTGATTTTTCCAAGTTTTGTTTTCTGTAAGTAGGTCGATTGTATTCTCTTCATCGAAGAGTTGGTAGATGTCGTCATTATCTGAGGAGTATGGTGTTTCCTCAGTTAGTTCGTCCACCTCACTGCTCTCCACTTCCCAATCGTTTACATGGTATATTCGTTCTTGTGGCATTCTTTCTTCGAGAGTCCTGCGGGAAGGGCCAGTAAAGTACCAACCTACTCTAGTTCTTACCGCATAGGTTTGCAGTGGATGCGGTTGAGCAGGCCGTTTCTCCAATGTCTCGAGCGCCTCATGCGCGTTTTGGCCGATGAGTATTTGCACTCCAGGATAATCTGTCTGGAATCGAGGTATCTTAAGATGTTGGATGCTTTCATCCTCGTCCCAATTATAAAGGTCTGCTTGAGTAGTAGCGAAGTTCTTTATAGCCACCATTTTTACCGACCTTATACCTTGTGCTCCTAACTTATCCTGGGGGGTGGACAACACACCTACATAGTAATCTGCCGTTAGGGTAGATTTCCAAACCTGCATAATTCCTGACATATTCAATTTAGTCCGGAATTTGGGTTGTCCAGCAAAGATATCTTCGGCTAGTTCTTGATCGATGAATGTTCCTGTGCTGCCGGAGTCAAGGAGGGCGTTCACTATGTAACTGTTGTTAGGACCGTGAACTCTTACCTGCACTACAGGAAATTCTCTGATTCCTACATTGGAAGTTGGAGCTTTCCAAGATGGTTGTCTGTCAAAGGTAGTTGGGGGGAACTCATTTTCGGGTCCTTTTCATAAGTAAGTGCTCGATACACCGCGGTATTGATTAGGTAACAGGATTCGTTGGCGTCGGAGAATTCGTCAGTATAGAATCCTTCCATCTCAGACTCCTGATCAGTGTCATTTACATCACTGAATTGGACATGTAGTTCGGGCTCACTTACCTGACTCTGTTTGTCTCGTTCGAACTCACTGTGTAACAAGATGTGATGTTTCGCGCCACACTTTGCACACTTTATGTCGGAGTAACAGGTTCGCCGTTGGTGTCCTGGTCTGAGGCAATTATAGCATAACCGCTTATCCCACACGACTGCACGTCTGTCTACAAGGGATTTCTTTAGAAATTCAGCACACGCACTCAAACGGTGGGTCCCGTCGCACAGTGCACAGTTAGGTTTTATGTTACTCACTTTACCTTGGGTAACTTGATGCACTCTCGTTCTTTCTTCGGGCTTTCTTCGGTGCATTCTGTTAGGAGACTGAGGAGGGGTCTTGGCAACCTGTTCTCTCCTATCGTTGTTTCGAGCCTTGTATTTACTTACGTCTTTTGAGGTTTTATCAACGTAGTAAGATCTCTCAGTGTCTTTCCCGCTGTCCTCTTCTTGAGAAGCTTGGCTTTCGCCGTCGTCAGTGTAACACACCGGTGTTACTCTTCTCCTAGAAGCGGGTTTCTCACTTACCTTATTTTCCGATGTTTTCTCTCTGGACTGCTTGATGAGTTGTAGTTTTACCTCACCATCTAAGAAGGACATGAGATCAGCCATGGTAGGGCTTCGTCGTTGTTGTTCATTCATGTACAACACTTTCTTGTCCCAACGCGTACATACTCCACCCTTTGGTAAAGTAGAGACTACTGCTCCAATAACCATGGAACTCTGATATTCATGAGACTTACCTAACCAGTCCAATTGTCTACAGATCTCCTGAATCTCATCGGAAAACTCTATAATACCGCTACTAAGGAAGTTTCGGGGGGCTACTAATTTTGCATACAAATACTTAGCTATGTTATCCTTGTTACCATACCTGATGTTTAATGTATCCCAAACTTGTCTTAATCCTTCTGGATGTCCAATAAACTTTAACGCCATTAACTTGGGAGGTCCTTCCAAGCACTTGATGAGGAACCTAAGTTTCTCTCCGTTAGATAGCACAGAGTTCTGTATGCTGTCTTTGTAATATTCGTTGAAAGGTAACCATTTCATCTCATCTCCATTGAATTTGACGATCTCTCCCACTTTGACCGCTTGGCGGGCTTCTGTTCTAGCCATCTGACGCGTAAAGCTTTCTTGGGCCATCGTGTTATTTAATATCGAATTATCGGTATATAAATTTCTCGGATCATTATCAGGTCTATAGGGAATATCATTAACAACAGGTCTATAATCACCCTTAATAGGGTTTGCTATAGGAGTTTCTACTTCACTAGCAGTATAGATGCGTGTAGGCTCCACACCTTGCGCATGTAATACTTCAGACCTAACAGGTTGACACAATTTTACAGGGGGTATTGGTATACCGTTTTGTATGTTGACTAATTTGTCGCGTTCTAGCGCGATACTTTGCTGCACTTCTTGCAAATCTGCCCTACCTTCCCTTACGGTTCCCTTAAGTTGGTGGACAGTCTCCTGCATCTGTCCGAGCAGGAGATTCATCCCCCGCCGTCCCTCCTCTACCCACTCGACCGCCGAAGCGGGAGTCACCAACATTGTAGCGGGCTGACGTGGGACGACGGGAGACAAATCTTTGATTTCTCTCTCAGCTTCCAGGACAGGGATATTCTCATGGACTGTTCTACCGGGTACAGGCAGTGTAGTACTGTGTAAAGGGAATTTAGAGTTAAGCTCTGGAAGTACAGGGGTCTCTAACACAGGAGTGACTTTGGGAACGACAGGCCTAATTATTTCAGGCTCATCAACTATAGTAGGGAGTTTTTTGACCTTAATAATTTGGTCTGTAGGTTCTATACTACTTAAGTCTGTGCTAGCTAGTTGTCTTCTAACAGCTGGGGGCAAATCAGGCAATTCGTGACGGTAAGATGTTTTTCTACGCCTGCTTAGACGAGATCTATTTCCTCCGCCTTCAGGATCGGTGGTTTCGCTTTCCTCCGATGATGTATATCCCTGGCGTTTGGGAGTAGATCTTCTCATCATCTGCATGTGACTAGCAGTTAACTGTTTATTTATGTTGTCTTGCGTCTCTTGCAGATTTTCCAACTCTAGTTGGGTAGTCTCCTCAGACGCTCTCAGTTCTGCTTTTGCCACCGCTGCCTTTCTTTCTGCTTCTGCTGCTGCCGCTGCCTTCGCTGCTTCTGCTTCTGCCGCTGCCTTTGCTGCTTCTGCTTCTGCCGCTGCCGCTACCTTTGCTGCTTCTGCTTCTGCCGCTGACGCTACCTTTGCTGCTTCTGCTTCTGCCGCTGCCGCTACCTTTGCTGCTTCTGCTTCTGCCGCTGCCTTTGCTGCTTCTGCTTCTGCTGCCGTTACTGCTGCTGCTTTTCGGTCCTCTATCTGTTTTTTCTTTACTTGTTCTTCTTGGACTCTAGTGAGGCGGAGTTTTTCATCAAATTCAGCTTGGTTTGCAGCTAACATTTCCGCATCGATTGCGTCCAACACAAGCTTTGTTCCTTCACTATTAGGGGAAAGTCCAGACAGCCGTCTCCTCAACTCTTCATCACCCAAGAAGCGTTGATAGTCTGACAGATAGATGTCTATGGCGTCTCTCGAGGGCGGCTTCTCTGCTGGTGTTTCTTCGCTTTCCATTTGAGAAAGGGTGGCATCGGTTGGTTCTTCATAGGTTGATCTCTCAGCCAGCTGGGATTTCCACTGGGCCGTTTCTTGCACTTTGAGACCTACCCGCTGGAACCAAGTCTTGACAGCAACCTGCAGCGACGTGTCCTGTCTTCTTTTGGAAGTTTCCTCAAAGGCTGATAGGATTAGTCTAATACGTAGGGTTCTTTCGCGTACTTGATAAAGCAGCTCTTCCTGCTCTTGAGGTCCTTGAGGTTGTCGAAACAATTGTTCTTCCAATCGCTCTAAGGAGCCGAAGAATCCCTGCACATATCCTGCTGCCGACCTCTTCCAAACAGCTGGATCCATCGTATCTTTAGTCACTCCCATCCTGTGTATATCTTCCCAAGTAGCTTCGGACAAATCTAACGGGAGTCCGGGTCCGGGAAAGTTCCATTGTGACTCGACAATAGACACCAATTCTTCTCTGGCGTATCCCGCATAATCATCTTGGGTCGCTCTCTTACTTCTCGCCCAATCGGCTTGATGTTCCTCCACCGCAATCAATATAGTAGTTAGTGCTGCGGCAGGAAGGGTGAGAAGGGGGTCCGAGTAGGCTGTAGCCGCCATCTGCAATCCGCGTTCGGGAGTCAGCTCTACAGTATCCGAACTACTGGAGCTATCCGATCGCTGGGAACAAGTTTCTTGACTAGGATGTTGCTGCTGTTGGACAGCTGCTTCCTGGTTCCGTTTGACCTGGGCCCGAGTGCTGATGATGGACCTATGGTGTTGGATTAGCTTAGGGTCTGATACTACTACGGGAGGGATGACCTTTCTTTCAGTAGGAGGTGAGCTGTACTCCTTTCTTAATCGCTCCACACTCCTATCTGTGTCACAGATGGTTGTATCGATTAGACTGTCTGACAGGTTTTGCTGGGTGTCAGACATGTTTAGCTATAAGGTTGAATGCCTACTGCTATAGTTACAGTTAAAGCAAGTCTAGTAATTCAGTATGACCGTTGGCCTAGTACCGTTAATTTATTGCAGTATATTAGAATACCGGTATACACTTATAGTATATATAAGTATTGTAAACTAGGTTTGTCACAGAGTACCGGTATATAATTTTAGCACAAATATATATAAATATATAATAGGCCTATCGTGAATACCGGAATGCAGCTTACACTTATAGTATATATAAGTATAATTCTGAACTAGAATTAATTACAGAATACCGGTATGATTTCAGCACAAATTTATAGAAATAAATATAATAAGCCTATGGTAAATACCGGTATGTCAATTATTTTAGAATAATTGAATTTCTGAATATTTTAGGGTTACTTGGTTACTTTAACTTACTTTATTACCGTTATTTAAGCAGTAGTCCAACTGATATTGAGACCTAGTTGTTGTATGGCAGGCCTACTATTTATAAATCGTTTGAGTTGATTTATAATATTTATATACCCGTTTAAAATGGGTTTTGTCAATATTTGAAATAAATGTTATTATTTCTGGGGGAAGTCACTACACAGAAGCTGTGCGCTCTCAGTGAAGTGCTATTTATTGGACACTAAAAACTGATAATTCTAATTTACCTAAAGTTACTTAATACTACAAATTACTTACGATACGGGTGAGATTAAATCTCTAATTAAACACAACAAAAATATTACGTACGAAATTTTAGGGTAATTTTACAGGAAGTCTACCAACCAGTCTAACAAAGGGTTAGATTTCTGGTTATTACGACGGACAGGGTACTACGGTATTTGAAAATAATAAGTAGTAGTAAATATATTGCACTGTCCAGATAGGAAAATACCACCGCCTGACGACCTATAGCCGTATCGCTGTAGGTACTACGTTATGTATCACGGAGTGTTCCTACCTGGAAGTTAATTACCGCGGACTACCAGATCCAACGTGCCTATTAACCACTTTACAACACAAATATACTGCCTACACACTAATTACTTTCGGAAAGCACTGTACACTAAACCCTAAATTAGGTACAAGTACTGGTACAACAAATAATCAGTAGTTAAATATACTTGAACAGTTAAAAGAACCACGGCATCTGCTGGAGTGACCGAAGCACAAAGTCACCAGTCTTTTCCTACGCCAAGCAGCCCGTGTAGTACCGGGGTTAATTTAACTATAACGGTATGTGTAACAAGCACAATTACTGTAGGAATAAACTTGGGGACATAAATGTTGCGAATAATCGCATAAACTCTGAATAATAAATATTACGCTACCCGTACAGAATACTCACACAAAATACAAACCAAACGCTGGCAGACTACCACCAAGCCTAAATAAACTACTGTATGTGCAGATTCCAAAATGGTTAGTTAGTATGCGTTCTAACACGGTAGTACGACTTATTCTTTAAGAGGGGATTGACCTTACAGCTATGGCTGCCCCAACTTACTAACTGGCACTTTATCAGACAAACTCTACACAAGCAGCAATCTCTTCAGACCTAATAATAGCTAGACAACAATCCAGCCTACAAAATATCTGAGTAATAACTATTACGGTACCTGAACAGACCACACAAACAAACACAGGCCAAAACGCTGGCAGAATACTGTCAAGCCTAAATAAACTACAGTACGTGCAGATTCCAAAATGGTTAGTTAGTATGCGTTCTAACACGGTAGTACGACTTATTCTTTAAGAGGGGATTGACCTTACAGCTATGGCTGCCCCAACTTACTAACTGGCACTCTATCGGACAAACTCTACACACGCCGTAATCTCTCCAAACCCAACAACAATCCGACAACAGTCCGGCCTACAGTTATCTGAACAATCTGAGCAGACTTATACGTCTTCAGCTCAATATTAACTTACTAGGAAATAAAACTGACAGAAATAGACCTAAGTAAAATCCCAATAAAAACCAGGCGTCCCCGATTTAATATCAAGACCTACCGGTATACAATAATCAAAATCGAATAATACTAATGTACTTATACTGGAAGTACCGGTTAGGACAGTTGGGCCTACAGACCTACAGAAGTACCGGTTCTGGCAGTTGGACCTACGGACCTACAGCAGTACCGGTTCTGGCAGTTGGGCCTACTGACCTACAGAAGTACCGGTTCAAGTTTACCGGTCGACCGGTACTTTCAACTTTATTGCTTACTGCAATAAAGTCAATAACTGTTATTGTACGCGCTTTTGAAGACCTTTAGCAGTTTAACCTGCCAAAATTTATATGTCTTTTGGTTTATAAATAGACTTTAGAAGTTGACAAATATTTAATACCAATAAACACAACATTAGCAGAAGCCAGCCTAGTGCGCGTCCATTCACCCGCTGGATATACCCGGGAGACTGGATTCTGAGGGCTTAGATTATTATTGCAGTGTAAGCTTACTGTATTATTCGATTGATCGTTAATAAATAATTTCTGACTAATATTATTCACTTTCGGGAAATATTAACAGTTCCTTTAGGACGTGGCGCTCTATCTAGGTAAACAGAGATATGACTTATACTAATCACAACGGCAAGTCGGTAAGGCTTATGATTCACGTATGAGGCGCATTCTTTAGGAAATGCTTAGTTATCAGTCACAATCAGGCACACTACCGGTAACACACAATACTGCTCACTAATTTGCCGACCGTCAATGAATTTTATCATATATAAAGAGAACAGCAACTGACTCATGTAGTGCTTATCAAATAGCATTAAATTCACTACAAACCACAATAATATAAGTCGCAATCGCTATATATAACCCGTCTCTCTAACCTGTAGTGTATCAAGAAAATTGGGAAATTTGGGTTCTTTATAAATGTTCTCCAAATAATATTCAACCAACTGATACAAAATATGACAACAGTAAAAAGCATTAAGACGGTAGGTTAAGATATGATATGTTATGAATTGAACTGATATGGACCGATAACAGTTATACGCTCTATAATCTTAAGCCTACTAATGTTTCTTCTAAAGTATGAAAACGAGTTGACTCTAGAGCCGGTGTTCCTGGCCTAGATAGAAACAACACAACAGTATCAAGAAAAAACAGTAAGACTGAACACTCCTAGCATGATCTGCCAAAAAGCTCCACATCGACAGAAAAAATCGCTCTGATTGGCTGTTAAGCTAAACAAAGAACCATGTGTCCAATGGCCGTTTCCATGTCAGCAACCAGCTGTTAGATGTCGTAATCTGAATCATCAAGGCTAAGCTGTGCAAGGGTATTTGGTGCATTGCGGGTTTTTTGCCTTACCATGTCCTCCAAAGCACGTATATAGAAGAATGACTTTTATGTCCGTTAAAACACCTATAACGGTACCTTGCGGGCGAGGGGAACTGAGTATATCCGCAAAAGCTTTTACAGACCCTTACAACACCAATATAACTCGATTTTAGTATGTATTCGCCGCGAACGACATCTTTCAAACTCGCTTCATATTTAAAGCATAAAGTTTGGTCTAGCCTTCTTCACATGCGGCAGAAGTTGAATTGAATACTAAATGTACAATTTAAGTGATCATAGAATATAATCTATGAACCAGAAACATAGGTTTCGGCTATCTTTATTGTACGTTAAATTTACTGTGTTGGTATGGAAACTGTACTCCTCATCGCGGGAAACGAGTTACTGGAAACAACTGCTTTGGATGTGAAACCCGTGGTAAATGGGTACACAACTCATGCCTCTAACTTACTGTAGCCTACATACAGTGACTAGTGTGCGTTATGGCAAAATGATTAAACTGCAAAATTATTTGTAATGTGTGCTGCTCTAAGAGGAATCTCACAATATAGAGACAAATGGGGTCAAGATACACAGTTTGAAGAAATGCATACATAAAAAGTCATTTTTACGACTGCCTTAAAATTAAAAGCACAAACTTCTGATCGGCTACATACAGTAGTGCTTCTTTTAATGTTTTTTAATGTGGGCTGGGCTACATATCTGGCATACGATTAACTGAGGGGCTAGTCACGTAAGTCCAGGTGAGCCTTTAGCGAAGGCGTATAATAATTAGTGGACCCGTCTGTCGTTGTCGTCGTCGGAAATGTTTGAACGCTAATAAGTCCGTCAATCTTGGATGAAATTAAACCAAACTGAGTACTACTGTACTTTGGGCGTGATGTCCTGATCCTATGTTTTTTGTTAGTTTGTGGGGTGTAAGACTCTAGTGTTTTACCTGTTTATTTTATATATAAACCAAACTTGGTACACATGTAATGCAGTCTATAAAAAGTTTAGAAATTTTACAGATAGACAGACTTCTGTAGTTTAACTGTCAGCCGCTAGGGGGCGAAGTGACCGAATTGACGTATTTAGAGCTGTACTTATAGAACCAACCATCAGATCCATATGATATTTGGTAAGAGTGGCCTACGGCCTATGATCATTGCTGAATTAGAAATTCTGCACGCAGACATAGAGTATGTTTACAGTTCCTCTGTCTGCGCTAAGGGGCGAATGACTAGGGCCACTAATTGCGGCAGGACTAAAAACCCAAACGGACCCAAACGTACCTAAACGGGAAGTGCGGAGTTATATCGGACATATTAGCCTAATATCACGGAGTGGCGAAAAGTCCTGGAAATACAATTTAAGATTATGAAGAAAAACGGAAATAAAATATTTGATTTAAATGCTTAATTAATCAATTAATTAAAGTTGCATTATTGTGCATTAACATCAATCAGGTTATCAATACAGGTACCTACTTTTAACTAAATCAATGTTGGTAAACGCTAGCAGGTGGATACTAGAACTAGATACTAGTACTGGATATGTTCGTAATGTTGTGGCGATGGTTTTCTCCAATATGGCAAGTAAAACCTCAATGTGTTGTGGTAATTGTGTCCTCCATTTGCCGCAGCTACAGTATAACCTCTGTTGTGGCGATTGTGTTCTCCATAGCGGCAGCATAGTGGAAAGTTTAACCTCCGCGTTGTGGCAATTTTATCATAAAAATATTGGAACTGACTCAAACTGTATACCTACACATTGTGTATTGTGTTATAGGCCTACTGAGAAACTGAAAGTACTTTGTACCGGTACCATCGTACAGTATATCAGCTCATCTAGGCATGCAGGGCATCAATTCAGGTTTTACTTAATTACCGGTAGTTAATTAGGCTAATGTTTAAGCATATTTCTGTATTTAAGTCAAATAAATGTTCTTTCCGTTTTTCTTCTCAATATTGGTAAATTTTATTTCCAGATCTTTTTGCCACACCGTTGTGATATGAATAGGCTATGAATAAGTAGGCCTACGATATAACTCCGTCCGTACCATACTGCCATAGGCCTACTTCCCCGTTTGGTACGTTTGGCTGTTTGGGTTTTTAGTCCTACCCACTAATTGTACTTCTACGCTCAGAGGAAAAGTTATCTGGACTTACGTGCTGCGCGAAGTATTGGTATTGGGTTTCTACTATTAATCTTCTAATCTATTTCGAAACAGAATGCACAATTCGTAAAAAAAGGCGGACAAAAAAATTCAAAATAAGGGACATAAAAAATCAATACCATGCTGCCATGCCATACGATACTGATCGACTGATGCCATAGCCCATACCCCAGTCAGCCAGTACCCTGCTGACGACCTGCAACACCTGCCTGCTAAGTGCAGAAGCGGTCCGACGAATCTGTACAAAAAAGTACAAAATAGTACAATATAGTACAAAAGAATACACAAGAGTACAAAAGAGTACAATAAAGTGCAAAAATAGTACAAAAGAGTCCAAAAATAGTACAAAATCTGTATCTGTGTATACCAGTGTAGTCTACACTACACTACACTTGTACATAAATATAATTAATTGTAAGCAAATGCAACGGGACCGAAATATGCGCCGCTACAGTGTCAATCACTAGCGGCCTTGGTTCTGTGGTCAGTATGAAATGATTGACAGAACTTTGATTCATGTAGATTTTGACTGGCTTACAAGTAGAAATAGGCTACAGTTCGTATAATACAATATAATGCAATACTATACAGTGGGTAGATAAAACTCCTATAACTGAGACTCAAAATTTAGGTCATAGTCTTAAAGTAGCCCATATACTGAAGGATAGACTGTATGCTACAGGCTATGCAGCTATGTATGTCTGTATGTACGCCTGTATCTGCAACTCTATTGAGTTCTCCCTCTGTACTTTTGTGGTCTTGGGGCCGTTTTTTGTGCTGCATTGAAACTCATAAGATTGTATTGTAATCGGGGCCTACTCTCTGACTGCTAGACAGTTAGATCAGCCCCCGCTCAATGCATGGCTCGCCCCACAATCAGACAATGCTTTGTTTTATTTTGCACATCATGTGCGCCCCTCTAAACGATTTGAACTACACTTGGACTTGGATATACGTTTTGCAAGCGTTTCTCACTCGTTTGTACTCTTTTGTACTATTTTTGCACTCTTTTGTACTATTTTTGCACTTTAATGTACTCTTTTGTATTCTTTTGTACTATATTGTACTATTTTGTATTTTTTTGTACTTTTTTGTACAAATTCGTCGGACCCGTGCAGAAGTGCATACCAAGTTTATATTTTATATTTTTCCACTTGTACATTTGTAGGCCTACCATGCTGCCAATGCACCAGCCTGGAAAAAGTCACCCAGGCGCGCACAACGCCCGCGCACTTCATTGCCAACCACGCATTCCCATATAGAAAAATCGCGCACCCCAAGAATCTTAACCGCGCACCCCAAAAATCTCCACCGCGCACCCAAAAAATTCAACCGCGCACCCCTAGACCCCGAAAATAAAAGGTGGGATAGGCCTACTGTAGTTTAAATTGCGCGAGACTACTGCTACGACTACGACTACCGCAAGCCTGACACGGGACCGGTACAATTTAGTAGCAGAGCAGACTGATTGCTGCCCAAGCCCCTATATGGAATACTGACAAAAAGCGCGCCACACACGTTCTGGTTAAACGAAAATCGCGCCAGCCATGACATCTAATGCGCTCCAAGCCAACAATTGACTATGAAATTTTGCAGTAATTGCTTAATTTTAATAATTTATCAGTTTATAATGCTGTAGCCCTACAGTATTTTAACATTAAAATGTGAGCGTAGCGAGCAAGAAAATTTTCCAATTATATTAAACATAAATACAGTAGTAGTAGTAGGTCAACGTCAACTGACTGTTTTTAAATGCAGATGTGATCAAGATGCGAGCGTAGCGAGCACGAAAATTTTAACATTTCAGCATTTAAAGTAGGCAAACCGACTGTTTTCAAATGCAGATGTCATTAAATTGCGAGCTGGCGAGCGTAGCGAGCACGGAAATTCTGCTGAATCATGCAGGCTGTCATGGTTTTATTGGTTTGAAGAATCTGACAATTGAAAAACTTTTGAAACAAGTCATGTTTTTAATGGTCATGCTCAATCTTGTCTGTTTCCCTTTGTCCACAGCCAGACAGTGCTAAGAGTAGGCTTACAGTATAAACGCGAGCGAAGCGAGCGGACATTTTTCAATCTTTTTAAACCTATGGAATAATTTCAAATAGAGCTGTAGAGTGGGAAGTGTTGCTAGTGCACTGCTGGTTACTGTGTAACCTCCTACTGTCCTAACCTAAGGGGCCGTCCAAGTATGACGTATAAATTGTATGTTGTATGTATCGTTAAAATTGTATGCCTACAGTATATTTCTCTAGTTCAATTTTGGAATAAAAAATTTCATTGCGAAATCTAATAACTATTTACATACATGTATAATGCGTACATGGAGTTCTTGGAAATGCTGCGACCAGAGTAAGTACGGAAACGGAAATAAGGTAGCTTAATGTAATCAGGTCATACTGTATGTTTAGGTTAACCGATCACAGTTCTGAATTAAAAATGTAATGGTCTTAGTGGAATGATATACTTTTATTTGTATATTTACATTCATATTTATGTACTTTTAATTGTTTATTTAAAGGTCAGCAATAATATTAAAGGTTTTAAAAAGAATATTAGAGAATTTCAAAATTATTTAGGAAAGTATTCGGAGATCGGGATCCCGGATTATCGGGAATTATTAGGAAATTTCGGCCGAAATATTTTTTTACATTTTTTCAGCTCTTTCATTTGATGTCATTTTCGGCCGAAAATTCTACAGAAATTTCGGCCGAAAATATGTTTTGAAATTCTCTAATATTCTTTTTAAAACCTTTAATATTATTGCTGACCTTTTGGCGTTAACGGCGCCTCATATTTACCTTGCCAAGTAATAGTGTTATGATAAAAAACTAATAAATTTTGTTTTTCTGTTTTTCTAAACATATGCTTAAAACATATGTAAGTATGGAAATCGAAAACTAAATAGTTGAAATAACCTGCCACGAATGCATATGACGACATAAATACATACAAGACAATACATACCGGTATGTCAATTAAAATTTCCGGACTTACATATCTTTTCAGCATATAAAAAGTAAAGTAAAGTAAAACTGTGTGCAGAAAAACAGGAAAATTTTTGGCACGCAAGAGCGCGCACACACACGCCATGTGCGCGCAAGCGTGTACACATATGCCATGTGCGCGCAAGCGCGCACATGTGGCTTGCTCTGTGGGCGCACGGCGCACGTTTTTGGCCTTTTCTGCGCACGCGCACGCGCACCCATTATTTTACCGCGCACAACGCGTTTTAATTTTTGCAAACATTTTCCAGGCTGGCCAATGCAGCCATGTACAGATGTACCGCTGTTGGCTGTATCTTCTGATCTTGGTAGTCCTACTATGTACTACAGTGTAAAAGCTTTTGTGGGATAACTGATACGTTTGCCTTTGCTGGCCAGTTCCCCCCCAGACGCTGGAATACTCTAAAAAGGTTTTCTAACTGTATATATATTCCCCTCGCCCGCAAGGTACCTTTACAGGTGTTTTAACGGACATAAAAGTAATTCTGCTATATACGTGTTTTGGCGGACATGGTAAGACAAAAAACCTGTAATGCACCAACTACCTTTCATAGCTTAGCCGTGATAATTCATATTACGACATCTAGCAGCTGGTTGCTGACATGGAAACAGCCATTAGATGCAAGGTTCTTTGTTTGGCTTGAGCCAATCAGAGCGATTTTTCCTGTCGACGTGTAGCTTTTTAGTCGATCATAAGGAGAGTGTTCAGTCTTACTGTTTTTTCTTGATACTTTGTTGTTATTGCTGTCTAAGCCAGAAACACCGGCCTTTTAGTAAGAACTATAGTAAACTGCTTGAATTATCGAAAGTATAAACTGTTACCAAACTAATTTAACTTGATAATCATACTCATTAACTAATCTTGATACTTTTGCATTAATCATATTGCTTGTACTGTTATTTTACCGTCAGTTATTAATTGTACCTATTTGTTGATGGAAATATTGCTATTTGGATAATACGGATAAATCACCCAATTCCCAATTTTCTTGATAACACTACAGGTTAGAGAGACCGGCTATACATAACAATTGCGATTTATATTAATGTGGTGTGTATTGAATCCAATGTTATTTAGCAGA